>MU393991.1:0-165078 GCA_022578575.1 Hypoxylon sp. FL0543 | reverse complement strand
GGCTCCTTTCGGGGGGGGGGGCCCCCGCCCGGCCCTTTGGCCCCGGGGGGGGGGGGGGGGCGCCCGGGGGGGGGGGGGGCCCCGCCGCGAGCACACGGAGAGGACCTCGTCGCCGCCGCAGGCGTGATACACGGAGAGGAGTTACACTTAGTGGACAACTAATAAGAAAACTTAAGGATTTTGCCGGCCCCGCTGGGGTGGCCTCCAGTTTTGGTATATAGGTAGGCACTATTCTCTTCAGGCCAATAGCATGTTCCAAGCTTATCGGGCAAGGAACGATGGATTGTCTGGTTCTATGTGCCCAGTGGAGTATACCTATACATGTAGGATGTAGACAGCCGACTCTAAATCTCAGACTTCATATAACACGCAGCTCTGGGCTTCAAGAGACATCAACCTAACTGGGTACCTACCTCTTAATCTGCATCGGATTTACAACCAGACATACACACACGTACTAACAAGATGCAGAAGCTCGGATGGTGGCCAGATCATATGTCATCGATTAATTCAATTCAATCATTAAACATGCCTACCTGCGCTTCTATTTCCAATATCGTACATCGATTGCTCTGCTCTCTGCTCTAAAAGCCGGCACACCTTTTGTCGAACGGCTTCTTCAGATTCTGCGGCGCGCATATCTTCTCGTTGGCAAATGCCCTCCACCGGTCAAGCAGGTCCGTCTCTCGGACGCCGTCGTGCTGCGGGTAGAAGCTGTGGTGGCCGACCACGCTGCGCGTATCGATGACGAACGGCCGTCGTGTCCGCTTGGGGATCGTGACCGTGATGTCTTGCTCGTCGTCCTCGGCGATCGGGAGCGCCGCCTTGATGTCGTGGCCCCAGAGCGCGACAAAGTTGAGGTTGTACCGCTTGTACTGAGTGTTGTATAGCTGTTCTGCCCCCGGGCCGCCTTTGTTCTGGGCCGCAAGTCTCGACGCAACGGCTGACACGTTCTTGCTCTTAGGGAATTCTAGGGGCGATCCGAAGAAGTATCGTGAGATGGCATTGTCCTCTAGGTTTTTCAGCAGCGAGTACTGCTGCTGGCTCGCGATCGCCCAGGATTTCCAGGCAGCGTCGTACATGACTGCGACATTTTCATCGCCTCCGCGTAGATAATTAAGACCCATCGGGGTCTTCATTAGGTCAAAAGGATCGTCTGCTAGCAAAAGGAATGGATGACCATAATAGGGGCGATCAGGAAAGATCTCGGCATCAAGATCTATACTCTTTAGATCACTGATATTCAGCTTCGGTAAGCTTGACGACGGGAACGGCTTGTTCTCCGAAGGCCGCCACGACTCGGCAGCCAAGTGAGACGGCTTTTTACTTGGGTCGGGCCTGAAAGCGTGGATAGCACCGACACTATTGAAATGTGAGTAGACTCGCGGGGCAATCGTGTCAGTTGTAAGGGACTAACTGGAAATGCTCGTAGCCAGTCAACGGGCTGTTGACTAGATTCGCAGACACTGCAAATGGATGAGGTGTCGCGATTCGGGTATGAACCAACTGGGGAATCGCATCTGGATGAATGAAAACCTAGAATGGAAGGTTAGGCAAGCCTTACTTCGCCAACTCCGGATGCCGAGAGAGCCACTTACGATATCGTCATCAATCTTCACGTATATGGTGTTGTCCTCCACAACAGAGTCCCAGATGCACCCGAAACTGGTTCCTTCGCAAGGACCGGACTCAACGACGCGATAGTAGTCTTCCCTTTGCGAAACGAGGTCTCTCAAGTAATCAAGATCTTCTTCCTTATTTGTGTGAACCATAAATCGGATCTCGTCGAGGTATCCTCCATTGGCGGCCAGATTCTGTTGCAGGTAGCAGTCCAGGAAGTCGACTGTCCTCTTGCGACCATAGAACACCAACGCGACAATCTTAATATCTACAGGCTTCTTCCAACCGCCCTTGGGGGCAAAGGACTCGAGCTTTATCGTGCTATTCTCATGAGCACGCGAAGGAGTGTACTGGCCATCCTTGTCGACAGGCCAAGTAGTACATTGGCCCGGTACCTCGTGGCTATCAGTACCGAGAGATAGGCTCTGAAAGGGAGCAAGTCTGTATAGTTCGTGATGGGTGACCTCGAAGACAATCATGGAAAGGACTAAGAAGACTACAACGGCGATTATCAGTCGCCTCAGATCGACCTGGCGCTTCAGAAGGTTGTGGTTGACGTAGCGCAACCACCATTCGCGGTCCACCCCCATGGCTCTCACAATCTTAGGCTGCGCGCGGTAGGATTCAGTTCGTTCCTCATTCCATTCCGGCAGTTCGCGCGCCAACGAACCTGAAGCGGATGGTTCTCCCATGAAGTGATGCTACGCTATCTGCCCTTAAATGGGCAAGAAGCATGAGATGATGGCATTGCCATTCAAGAACGGGGCGGAGATTGCGGGAGAGGCAGTTCTTATTTCTGCAAAAACAAATGGCGCCAAGGAGATTGATGTGCAAATTACACGGACCAGACTGGAAAGTACCAGTTGGTCGGTATGGGGTATTGCTGGCGCGGGCGCAAATCCCGCCGTTGTCAGCTGGGCGAGATGCGTCCAGGCTATGCGGGCCAATTTATTAAGCAGTGGCTCGTCTCTGCATTCTGATAAGCCAGAGCGGGTCTGGCTACGGGAGCCCCTGAAATGCCAAGATTTTAGAAGGATCCGTCAGCGCTGCCAAACCGAATCCTCCCGGGGCAAATGAGATCTAGGCAACCATAATCTTTAGGACTTAGCACCGATAAAATAGGAGAAAATGAAACACGACTTTGTCGTCAGAGTTCTTGCGTTCATGATGACAGTAGATACCTGGGTAGGTACCTACGTAAACATGAATTTGATGACTCCGTACTTCCGACCCATTTACGAGTGTTTGTTGATTCAATTACACGGTCAATGGAAGACCGGCATAAGAGCAGATCCATTTAAGGTACCTAAGGTACGGAATACTTCAGACAGGGCCCTGATCACCGGCTGCCTTGAGCTAAAAAGTGGATGGAACGTTGGCTTTAGATTTCTTTAATTTTAGAATACGGTTCCGCATATGACTTAAGCAGTTCACCTCGGGACATGCAGACCCAATCTCAGCTGTTGGTTTCAGTGCGTTCTCTGCAGCGCGGCGCAAAGAACACCACGCTGGATATTCCACGCGAAGGATTCCAACAGCTGCCGATCGTAGGGCTGAGCACGGCTGAGCACCATTAACCTTTGATGAACCGGGTTTCTGATATCTGACGTATGATATTTCTTTTCCCTGTGCCGCGGACATAGCCTTCCGTATGTATGTATGCGCACTCCGATGCACCCCGTTGAATATCCCACCGCCTGCCGATATCTATGCTTGAGGTAACTATTGTACAATCATCGTCCCAGGCGGATCCAAATCCTGCTAGTAATGCAAAACACGTTTGTGTGTAACCGTTACCCAATGCATGCTATACCACGCCTTTATATTTCTCCCCGATCCCGGCAACTTCCTTCTAAAGCAAGATGGCCTGAGTACCTACTCGTACAACCGACCGAACCGTCACCAAAGCATGCGAGTGTACCCATCGTGATAACCAAAATGAATATCCACATTATTCATGTCTCGTCATCTACTGCGCATAGCCCCTTAGATAAAGGCTCCAGTTCCCCCACGGGGCGGACTCCGTCCTGGCGGCCGCGGTGGTGAATTGCGAGGTGTCGTATCTCTACTATCGTCACGTCTCCTATACCCCCTCCGGCTCGATTCGTAATCCTCGAAATCCATATCTTTGTCGTCGCTTTCCCTCCTGGGCGGACTGTGCGTAATGCCCCTACCGTACCGTTCCGCTCTTTTATCGTCCGCATAGATATCATCCTCGCTTTCGTCGTCATCGTCGTCCTCGTCCTCATCATCGTACCGAGGTAGAGCTGGCGTTGAGTGGGAATCACCCTTAACGAGGCCCAGCCGCTCTTCCTCAGTCGCATTCTTCACTCGTACCTGGCGTTCCGAATAGCCTCGCGATCCTATCCCATGGCGAGACGGCGGGCTCTTCGTCGACGGCAGTACTTGATCCTGTGCACTGTCAGCTTGATGCCGACGGAACACATTCTGGAACGAGAATTGCCGACGTGCTGAAGGAACCTCTCCATGAGGCGGCGGCGTCGGAGGAGCCAAAGAATCGACACTAGCGCTCGGCTTCGGTGTATTCGCGAACTGTATATGTCGCCCGGTACTACCGGAAGCTATGCTTGCGGCGCCGCTGTACTCGGTCTTCCTAAGGCTATCCGGAAGGCCATAAACATGATCTCGGCTGGCACCGTAAGGACTCGCTTCGGTTCCGTACTTCTGGCCAGGTACAGCAATATTTGTCAGCTGCACCGGGTGCATCGGGCTTTGAACTTGGGGGTTCTGATTTTCGTGGGGAAAATCAGGGTGCCCTGGAAGTAGCACACTCCTTGCCCGACTTCGAATGGTGCCAGCTATACTTGACAACATACTAGGTGACATCTGGCGCCTGCGCTCTTCCTCCAACTCCTCCTCAGTCGGGAACCTTGACCTGCCTAGAGGCGGATGGGCCGGAGTACGCCCAGGAGTGTTGACGCGACTCGGCGTTGTCGACGCGCGGCTCCTATAACTTCCCATTGTAGTCCTTCTTCGTCTCAATCCGTCCCATTCATATGTTTGCGAGCCATCTTCACTAACCGTCGCAAGACGTTCCATTTCCTTCTCTTGCTGAAGTCGCCGGAATTCCTCTTCCTCCATCTTTTGTCGCGCAAGCGAAATACGTCGTACGATGGCCGCAGCTCCACGAATCGCGTCGGCTTTAGGTTCCGTTTCGGGCTGTTCCTGCTCGGCAATTGTATGGATTTGATCCAAATCCCCGGCGAATACGGCGGCATCTGGCACGTCTTTTGCAGACTTGGATAATTGGAGTAGGACAACGCCAGAACAAATGGTAAGGAATCCCATGACAACGGTAACTATTTGCATTGCGGTGCCCTTGAATCCTTGGAAAAGAACCGCAGAAGTGATGATTGTCGTGCTTGTGAAATAAACATAATACGTCGGAGTGACCATCGCCGCATTAAACAGATTCAGCGCTTTCTAAATGAGGTGTTAGCAGAATAAAACCGGCTATATGGAAGTGGTCTACTTACGTTCAGATAAATGATCTCCGTCAACAGCGTTGCTATTACAAAGACGAGAACCACGTATAAGAACCACTGGTTAAACTGAGGAGTGCCGCCGGCCTGCGCGACAATCGCAGCGCCGAGACCTTGAGTAGCGACAACGCTCAACCCTCCGATCCAGCTGCAGACTGAGATATATGGAAACATATTCTTCTTCCCATATCGCGGTCCAACCCAAAGCGCAACGAAAGCGCATCCGACGATAATGACACCAGCGTAACTTAGAAACCCCGGCGTGACGACAAACTTCTGCAGCTCCTGAATGTTCGCCACGGATGATTCTTCCGGAGCATTCATGACGATAACAACAGATCCAATTATACAAAGAAAGCAGGCAACCTTGCCGACCATGCTTAGTCTCTCCTTCAAGAAGATGGCTGAGAGAATGGCGGTGATAACAACCGATAAAGCTCCCAAGGACGTCACCAGGATAGCATCCGTAAAAGCATACGCAGCGAAGTTGCATATCTCGCCCACGATCATCAGGGTCATGCCACTCCACCAATAGGCATTCTTGAGATACCCGTAGCCTTCGCCGGCGACTTCATTATATTTTTCATTTGCCTTCAGCAGGCCGACCTTTTTCAACACAAATGATACTCCGATAAAGCAACCAGACGCAACTGCCAATGATATACCGATTGCCTTGTAAGCTGGTGGTCGAGTCTGTTGATCGGGATTGGTACTCGTTTCGTTTGCCCTGGCGTATATCTGGTTGGCCGTGACGAGGAGTTGTCCCGCCTGGTCCATAATGGAACCGTAAAAGCGGCGATCGCTCGCCGCCTATGAATATCCCCGATTTCAACTTATACCTAGGTCGCCGGTCTGTTGCTAGGGAAAGCGAATATCGAGGAGGACGGTGTAATTCGATTTAAGCAGTGGTCTGTAGGAAGGTTGTGCAGCGCAAATGTCCAAACATAGGAAGACGGGTGCATAGGGAGCGCAGTTGGTCCGTCGCAATGTAGAAATTCTCGGTGCAGCCGCCGCAGATTATCTCGGCATAGAAGCTTAAGCGAAAGAAGGTTCCTGTCCAACAGAGTGACTGAACTCTGAAAGGGTGAGACTGCAACTCAAAGAGTATGTCAGCGGAACGTTAATGATGTCGGACTACGGGCTACAGGGATTATTGAGGATCGGTTCGCCCGCTGGAAATGGACAAGTGAACGGTCGCTGGCAAAAGAATTGGGAGGACGGCGTTACTTGTAACGAATAGTTACGTTGCGAGGAAGTAGGGGTTCGATATGAGACGGTTGTTGTGGGAGCAGAGGTCCCCTAGTACAAAGTCGGCGCTAGAGTGGCTTGGTTCATGAAACGGCGATAACAAGGGACAGCGAACATAGGATTCCCAAGTGGTAATGAGTACCTAATGTATGTGAGACTGAAAGCGTTTATTGACCGTCTTGCGCTGGAGACGTGTAACATGAAGAGATCTGGAAGTTTGGGGGAGAGTTAGACGCCATCGAGTTCAATGTCAACTTTGAAGATAGAAACAGATAATGGAGAGAAAGAGCTGCATGTGGGACGGGACTTTCCCACAAGGACATCCAAGCGTTGATCGCCTGGACGACAGACGTACCTGGCTTTGCACTTACGTAGCGATGTTGTACTGCTGGGATAATCCGTGTTAGTGCGGACGGGGCGGGTCTGCAGTGATTGGGGACGTGTTCCAAGATCTGGACCATCAGCTATTATTTGTAGGTACATCATGTACTTACCCGCATACTGGGAACGTTACGTATTAAGTCGGGGCTGAGCAAGCGTCCGTTCCGTCTACAGTCAAGTATACATTGATGTGTAAGGTACAGAGGGATCACAAAAGGACTCCGCAACTGCCATTGAAGTTGCCCATTAATAGCACAGCCCGTAGTAGCTACGAAGCACATGCCTGGCATCCATACCTATATGTATGTACGTATTCCGTATCTGTTCAAGCACCCGGCCAGCCTACTCTTTTCTCCTTCCATAGCGCTGGATCCAGGCTATTTCCAACTTAGAAGTTACTACGTAATTTCAATGTTGGTTAAGATGACTGCGAATTTTCATATTTATCTCACAGTTTCGCCCTTGCAAGAAAGCGACCCCGATACCTCTATTAATGGTGCCCCATGTGTATTTTACAAAGAGTTGGTTACTACATGTAAATCCCAAACCTCTTGCCACATACTTTGATACTCTTGCTCTCTTTGTTGATTCTCCGTCATCGCAAGGCAATCGATCGGAAGGGAGGATAAGCCTTTTTATCTTTTTATAGGTACCTAAGTGTTCCCAACTCTTACACGTGGAATCACACCTGGTAGTGGCCGATTCTCGATCAGCGTGTGCTTTGCACAATTGGACCCTTAACCAACTTCTTGGGGGCTGATCTTCGACGATTTCAGGGACCTCTCTTTCCGAAACCCTGCATACACACCTACTGTCGCATCGCTTCCCCGCGCTAAAAGAAAATGTGACAATGTGATGTCAACGAGGCATCCAACGGCCAACAACTTGATTGATAGGTTGTCACTTCTAGCCAAGAGATCGTGGTTCTTCGAGAGAGGCACTTCGATACTCACACGGCGTCCGATGACAACCTCAACCCGTCACCATATTGTTGAGGATGAGGGCGACTAACCGGTCTGGACGATTAGTAGGCCGCACCCCGTAGCATTGCTACTTGCGCGGCGCTTCACTTTAAATGGTGAGTGACCGTAGTATTGGACCTCGGCAGCCCATGCCTGAATTATACCGGTCAGCGTGCAGCATATGAATTATTAGCTGGCCTCGATTGGGCTGAAACTGATTAGAGAAATTCCTCGCCTATCATGGTCCAAATCGGAGTTCGACCAAGCCGTCTGGCCGCCATCCGATCGCTTCAAACACCAATAAGATAAATACAACTCGAAGAGATCATCATCCGCCGCCTTTGCCACAACTCAATTGAAGCTGCGTTCACGGAAGCATAGGAGCCGATACAGCCATAACCCATATTCAGGTCATTCATAGCCATCGGGGTCGGGCTTAGCGGAGTACGTGAACCCCTTGATTATGACAGGCCTCGTAGGTGTCTGATTATTACTTGACTTTGTGTCACACAGTTCGTTAACAATGCCTTAACCCAGAGGCCATAAGCTAGCACAATACCTCCCCTTGCTCGACTATATTCTTCGCATTCAAGTAGTTGTAGGTACCCTCTGCAACAGAGAGATATTTAAGGGGAATAGATAGTAAGTAATAATATAGCAGCGAGATCGATCTCTACATACGAATTGTCATATACCGTCCACAATACAATGCGTCCCTTAGGATTATTGGATTCTTCACGCCATCTTTAGTTCGCGGTCTAAGGCTTCTCATCGATAGCCTTCGGCTGCGCAACTCTCTCTTCGTCGCTCTCACGGTCTGAGTCCCTCTTCATATCACTAAAGTCGGTGTTGAGAATAAACTCCTCCTTATCGATGTGTTTGAACGTGAACCAGAAGATGACGGTCAACGAAGCTCCGACAATGGTAGGACCGGCAAAGGCCCAAATTAAATAAGGGTCGCGGATGGCTGGGGCGGTGCCGAGACCGATGGCGGCAGAGATGGCCGTCATGGCGAGGTTGATGGATGCGACAAGACCCTTCATATTCTTGGGCGCTCGAGAGTACGCAATACCGTACGCGGTGACCATCACGAAGATTTCTGAGATGGCGGTGATGACAACAGGGACCGCGTACCAAGCATAGGAAACACTAGAAACCGAGACGGCCCCCTCAGGCACGATCTCGGCGCACGTAGTCGCGTTCCAGCCGCAAGGTGATGTCTTGTAGACGAAATACTGCAAGACAGAGTAGCCTATCGAACCGACTGTGCCAAGTGCGAAGCCAAAGGTCATTCGTGAGATAGGACCCCATTTGATACCTCGTCGGCGAAGGAACGGATAGATGACATGGTTCATGATAGGGACGACTGCACGTTTGTTAATATCGTGCCTTGCTTGATTCCGCCTATATTGGTAACAGGGGTTGGGCTCACCTAGGACAATTGAAACAGCATTAAGATTATCCAACAGATCATTAGGAAGACCATTCGTGTCCATTCCAGCAGTGAGGGCGTTAGCAGCTGCGCCGAGACCGCCGTCATTAATCTGCCAGATAGGCGAAAAGAGAAAGATACCGCACGCTTGGAAAGTTCGGCGTACGTCGTTGACGAATTGGTCGTCATACTGGTACACCTTCTTGCTCCCGGCGGCCTTCCGCACACTCGGCTTACCGGCTTCCCAAAATCCTTTCCGTCCAATGCGCTTTAGGCCGCCATGGGCGAAGATATCACCGAGGACCCTAAAGACGTTGCCCAAATCCGAACCCCCCGGGGGCTGCTTTATAAGACGGGGATTCAGGTACCATAGTAGGGGCGGAAGCATCAGGTACAAAATTGTAGGTATCAGGTAAGCGGCCCAGTAGCCCACGAGCTTGGCCAGGTACGTCGTCGCGATACCGAAACATGAGCCGATGTTTATAAGCAAATAGAACCATAACATGATGCTGTTCACACTCTCTTCAGGATCCATGATGACTCTCTCCCCGTCCTTATCGGTGATGACATGGGCTACTTTGTGAGGGCATTGGTCGATGATCGTAGGGGAAATGTTCGGTTTAAACTGAGCAGCTCCAATAGATAGCATGTCTATCTCCTGTTAGCAAGCCGAATAAGAATACCTCGCCTCATCATTTGAAATAACTCCCCGTTGATAGCAACGGAAAGAGCAAGGTTAGAGAGTATAGCAAGGGGGCACGTCAGGACATACTACACCAACGTTAGTCTCGAGTGCATTTCAGAATAACAACGGCGTCATCGAAACGTGACAAAGTAACCGCAAGGCAGAGCATTCCATACATACCAGAGAGATAGAGCAAAAGGGCCAATGGCTTTGCCAGAGAGAAGCACGGGCGGAAGCGCCGAGATGATCATGATAACATGAGCAACACCACAGACCGCAACACCCCAACAAATCATCTTGAAGCGACCATACTTGGTATCAGCAAGCCAGCCGAAGTAGATGGGAAGCGCATAGGCCAAAAACTTGAACGCTTCAGTCATGGCTGTAGCTACGACCGACCCTTGGCCAAGAGCACCTGCTGTGTACTCCGAACCCGGCGCCGTCGCGCCAGTGCCATTGCCGTCGGGGGGTAGTGGAGCTCGGATGAAGTTCTTGTAGACTTGGTTGCATCCAAAGTAGGATGCGCGTTCGGCAAACTCGACAGCACAGAGGTAGTAGCAAGTCGTCGGCAGCTTGCCAGCAACTCGCCTTAGGGTCGACTTCTCCTCCTCGGTTGGGAGGACTAGCCCGTGCAGAGTCTCATGGCCATCTTCAGTAACGCCTCGTTCCGACGCAGATGTCGCGGGCTGAACCTTTTCATCAAACGGTTTGCCTTCCACGGAGGCCCGCACCGCACTAACGGGGGCAATCAAGGTCGGAAGGGTGGTACCGGTATCTAGAGATGAGGGGATCAGCACATCGATCATATAATGAATCTGTATCTCTTAGCAGTACGTGGGCGAGAGATATAAGCAACCTACCCATGGCGGAAATCTGCCTTGCAAGAGAAGCAAAGGCTTCGAAGCAAACGAACGAACCTACTGTCTCGGGGTCGTGCCTAAGATAAAAGCAAAGCGAGAGGACAGAAGGATCAGCGGTTTCGCAGATGTAACACTGCACTGTCAAGATATATAAAACTGTCCCACGCCGCTGGCCAGGCCAACAAGACGTGATAACCGCTCGCCCTAAGAAGTGATATCCTTCTAGATCATTTCAGCTTATCAGCGGCATAGCACTCTCCATCCCAGCTTCCCAGAACAAGTCGTCCACGACAGCGCAACCAGTGGAACGAGTCCCGACTCCCTGGCTCTTTGTCATTTTCTGACCTGATCACACGATGTTCGGGTCTTGTCAACATCTACGGCAAAGCCGCCAAGGCTCTTGGGCTTGGGTAAATCCAAACTCGAATGCTACCTCCGGCCTAACCAGGACAAGCACCCCTGGACGATCACCCGCGCATTGCGCCAATCAAGAAGCCGGAAGTTTGCGAGAGCCTATGTGCCACCGTCACATCAAGACGTTTGTATAACGGTAAGCCTGCCTTCGCAGGATCAGTATGCGTCGTATCAACTATCATATAGATTGGCGGGGAAGATTTGGGAATCCGATTCGCCACTAGGAATCTGAATTGGCCTCCTTACCTCGAACGAACGCATCGCTTAGCCTACTACTCTCGCAGAGGTCTGAAGGCGTACAGCAGGTGGTTCAGTCTGCTTTAGGTAGGTCGCTGACGACAACGCGGGCCGACGCTGTGATCCACGAATGAAATCCGAGAGATTACTGACGCGATGTCTCACTGTCGCCATAAAGGGATACAAGATAACGTATCCCCTGTCAATGCTGCGCTTGGCTGCATCCTAGAAGCACGTTTCCCAGCTTGTCCTCCAGCAGGGAGTTGAAAGACTGGAATAAGACTCGGCCGGGAAATAGGTCAGATTGAACTTGCCTATTTACTCGCCTTCTATTCGGATAGCAAGCCGATCTAGTTCGAGATAAAAGTCGTAAGAGTCGCATAAAGTAAATACTACGCATTTTATTCATATTTCAGGTACAGGCAGGTACCTAAGATTTAGGGCTCGTCTCATGTTTTGCTCAAATTGCTAAGCAGCCCAAGTCTCTACGTTTGACTAACACCCACCATCGATTATCCCTTAAACGTTCAGAATTCGATATCCAAGTAGGTAGTTATAGGGCAATGTATGCCTCAGCAATGGCTAGATAGTCCAACACACTTAGGGCGCCGGTTTACGTTTTTCTTAAGTTCCAATCTTACGGGCAGGCTTCTGATAAAGCAATTCATATCCATGAGGACTGATAGCGGTATTTCTGTTCATGCCGGCCATATATGAACTAGGTATTAGGCACTTCACTATCTGAGGTAGTCGCGAGGGAATTGTATTGGAGGCACCAGGCTTGTAACCTTCAAAAAGAGGCCATCTCAGCACATTTGCTTTTTATCGAAGTCCTCGAGCTCGACATGACGTTTCAGTCTCAACGATTCGTCTCTCATACTCGTTACATCTTTTCGACGTTCCGAAAAGAGCGGTCGGATATGTAGACTATAGAAATCAATACGGTAAAACTCACAAAAAAAATTTAAACGATATGCATCCCAGAGGTTTTGTAGCGGTCTATCAAAGCTTTCGAGTCCCTCTGAGCTCCCACTTTGCTGAACATTCGCGCCGCAGAACTTCTTGTGCCTTGGCCTGTGTTGTGCTCTGCTGTAGCTCCTGAGGTTCCTGTTCTAGACGTCGTACGTCGCACTTCAGTTGATAAGTCCAATCAATGAGAGTCTCATTCCAATCAATGAGAGTCTCATAAGCTTCTCTCAAACGAAGAGAATTTTCATGGCTGGCCACGGAAGATGAGCCTTGCCTACTTGGGTGATATTTCAGGCTCACTTACCCAAATGAAGACTTAGTTTCAATATCATCAGCACTTCGGGGAAGATCGAAACAGCTTGTCGCAAAAGCGATACCGCTATCTGCGAGCAGCCAGATAGCGCATATATACCCTGTGACACAGCTGCTATAACTCATATTACTCTATCTGTTGTAGAAGGTGTTTGTAGTTTGAGTTAAAGTCTTAATAACTTAAGTGTGTCTCACGAAATACCTTAACCATTCACCAGCTACTAGAGTGTTTAAGTATAGAATGGGGATCCCTCACTTATTAACTCAATGTTAGATGTTTTAGCCAGTTAAAGAAAGTGCTTGGGTTAAACGGCAAATCTTAGGAGAAAATCGAGAGCCCTACTAGACCGAAGAGTCACGGGCAGCCTTAAAAGTAGCAAGAGAGGTATGTATCTCGTGAGGTATTAAAAAACATTACATTCAGAAGAACGTAGTCGGGAATTTAAGATGGCACAACTGAATATTCTGGAACATGATAATTTCCTTCCTTTCATCAAATGATTCACAATTTCTCTTATACGTGCTCAGCTGGGTTACTTGGATCCGGTAAAGAATATAGTCTCATAACTGAGCTCCAGGGCGTCTAGTAACTTCGAGGCTTGAAGTCTCAATTTATCTTACGCGAAGGTCTGGTTATGTTGTGATTGTTCCCTTCTCGGTACTTCACGTTATCTTAGGCCTAAACAGAATATAATTAACAGTGCCCTCTAATCAAATTGTCTACCTAAGATACCCAATGTAAGGTAGGTACTTAGTGAGTCATATCATCTTGAAGATTAATGTCAAATACACTTGCTGTGAAATGAGCCTGATAAAATCACTCCTGCATTTCTGGATTTATCGGAGTTTCGTAATTCTTAGTCCTTGTAGAAATGCTGGGACTTCAAGAATGACCTTGTTCATGTGCTGTGATGAAGACGATTTGTGCGTCCAACCTAAATTTTGTGTCACACTTAATTGGGTAGAATCCAAGAAGGTCATAGTGACGCCGGACAGTTGATGAAACGTCGGAGGACCTGGCGTAGGTTAAGATTAAGCTTTGCCTGAGGAGATTATGGAATTAAGTTTGATGCGTTAAGGCCCAGGCGCGAATATGCTTCAAATGCCCCTTATTATTCCTACCCCTTTTCCCCCCTTTTCCCCCCGATGAGTTTTAAGGCCGTGAAGACTGGCTCTTGCGGTCTCATATAGCTAAACACATATTGGTTAATCATGATATTAAAAATGCCTGGACTGACTGTTAGTTTAATGAATTTCTCTGGCATTGGCATTGCAGTATTTCGTTCTAAGTTCCGCATACCTGTCTCACGCCGTGGAAGGGGAAGAAAACTAAGCTAGAGCAACAATTTCTGCATGGCGCATGATCCTATCTATCAATATCGACGGTATAATCTGCCGCGTTTTACGATCTCTCCATCACAGCTCCGGCGTCCCTCCATAGATGCCGTGCTTGTCACTCGCCTAGACCAATCCTGAGCAGTCGGTGCAACTGATATGGATTATACAGTTTTCGTGGCCATCCTTGTCTTTTCGCATATGCGTCATGTATGAACGGGGTCTTAATTCGAAGGCTGGACTCAAGTCGAAGACTTCACGAAAGCCACTTGACTACCAAGATCAAAACTTCGGTCTAAAAAGTCGGGAGCCTGGCTGCCTTTATGGCATAGGGAGCATTACGCTACCTTGCGAAGTCCCATTATAGGATCAAATATATAACAATAAGGTAGCTAATATGTGATGTCTTAATCTTTCTACACCCCTAGGCAAAGCTGCACGTCATTACCAGTATCCTAGCAATAGGTATGCAGAGCCAATCATTTTACCGTAGATAGGACCGGATGCTCTATTAATTCCCCCTATGCCCTGAAACGCTGCTGGAAGTGAACGACCAGTGAGGCTCTTTTGGGGCTCGGCTATGCTGTACGACAAGGCAGGTAATCGGAGGGAATTAATGCTTTGAGAATCACATTTTTATCGACTAAAGTTAGGTGCACTGGCGTTTGAACCCAACTCTACTGATGGAGGCTGTCCCGGATGGATGTCTACCTACCTAGCCTTTCTCTTTTCAAAGAAGCCTGCTAAGCCGAACGAGCGTTATAAGTACTGCCAAGCTATGTTGCGATTGTGTACGGTGACTATATGCCTTGTACATTACTCATAGATGCAGCTCTGATTCCAGGTTAGATGGGGTAATAAGGACCGTAATGGTTCTGTTGTCTTCAAGAACTGTAATTTTCTTGCCATGAATGTTCTGCTGCTCTAATATTATTTTTAAATAATATTCTAACATATTATTAGTGCAGTAAGATAATTGGCCTGTAATAGTTACGAGCCAAACGGCTTCCAGTGTTGAATTTTCGTTAATCAGGTAGTGTAGTAAAATACTGCGGTTATTTTTATTGTTACTTACGTACCGAATAGATCGGTTCTAATCATGACGGTGCAGATTCGGATCGGCATCGGCGACTCACGCGAGTTCAATGTTGACTGAACTTAACTGAGTACCACGACGGCGGACGTGGGGTTTGAGAAAGCGGGGACTGATTTTCGCGTGCCTGACGATCGTTCATTCATGTCTAGAGGTGTTACTCGAGCGAGAAAGTCTTGCTGAGAGCACGAACGAGCGCGTGGTGCGACCGTGGTTGGCAAATACCAAGTGGACGACCATACCCGTATTTAAGAAATCGCTCAGGGGACGAGAACGTTCGACTTCGGACCTTTACGAGGATTGAACCGCTAGTTGTAGTCGTCATTCTCAGCCTCAGATTCTCGTTTTGGTCTGTGCAGATTACGATGTACATTCCGGGCTCGGCAAAGGCGGATGCGCTATGCGTATCTCTTAAAGACTTCGAAGGTTGGATATAATCTTAACATACGAGTCTCGATGGAGGCGTAGTGACACGCTGGCCTCGTAAAAGAGGGTACCGCCTTGGTGTTGCCGGGCAAACCAGAGCGTCGGATCGGGAACGCTTGAACGTCACCTACGAATTACACTAGGTACGTCTCTATCTTGTAGCAAGGCCCCCAAGACCCCTAAAACATTTTAAGAACCGGTGGTCATAAGAAGGCCCACACGCTAGAAACGGTTCAGTGTTGGAAAAGGCGATAGGATGGTCCGAGGCTTTTCAGAAATCCGAGAAGGCGCCGGCGATTGTGTAATGCACGGCTTTGCGCAAACGGTGCTAGGTACACGTCACTTTCTCGCTTCATACCTGGGCGTGTACAGTAGAAAGCGGTGTAGTGAAGCTAGCGAACCGGGCTTATGCACCCCCAAGGAGACCCCATTGTGTTGATGCGGAGGCTCGTCGAATATCGAAAAGCAGTAGGATGAAAATCAACTGATCTGCTTGGAAGATGTACATAGTAGGCTATCAGTATAAGCCGGGCGGAATGTTGATGGAAGTTGTTACGACGTCGTATACATAAATCTAATGTAGAGGAACCAATAGGGGTAATGACCGATGGATTTATGTCTAACAATGGCAACCTAAGTACAGACGTTAAATGCTAGATCTTTCTATGCGAAATGGCGGACAGGTACGGGTTTAACTCAAGTACTGTGCGGTAAGGGCCAGCCAGCACCTCTCCGGGGCTATGGATGTACACACGTACCAGTAGCTCCGTCTCGGCCTCGCTTCCATTCAATTCAATGTTGTTAGCCTTTCAGGCCGGGGTCCACTGAATCGAATCCCTACTCTGAGCTGGGTACATGCCTAAGGTAAGGAGCTGTTTCCCGAATGCAAGTGCCTGCTTTGGTGGGGGGCTCAAGTTAGCATCCCTGCCAGGCTGCCCACTTCTGCCACTCACCACCAGAAGAATAAGCTTGAACTGTTGCAAGTTTATGGATAACATCAAAAACAGGCTCACCGCTGAAAGCCCGGTCGCAAAATGCACCAACATCCCCCGGTAACCTTTTGGCTTTCTTTGGCCAATGCCACTCTGCCGCCTTCACTCATCCTTGCTTCATCTGTTCTCGACAGTTCTGGTGCCGTGTTCCCACATTGCTGTGGTACCATGGCGGATGTGGGGGTTTTCCTATATGCACATCCATCAGATCCATTCGCCTTTAGGATGTAGCCAAATACTATGTAGGTAACGACTGGCGAAGAATCAATGCCCCTGGAGCCCCATGGACTTCTAGACTTGAGACCCGCTATCGTACCTAATAGGGCTTCTCAGTGAGTGACCTGATTGCCTGATCTGGTGGCCCCCTACGGAATGTGGTCGGTGAGAATCGAGGCCGGTTCAACCTCTAGGCCAAGGTTCGAACGATGAACAGATACAAAACCTCCAATGCGGGCTATTTTGATATTCAGACCCCCTTACTAAAGAGGAGAACCAACTTGGGGATCAACAAGTTTGCAAGGAAGCTTGCGTGATCTCGACAGTCGGCCTGCCCCTAACTTAGTCCAACCTCCCGCTTCGTGCCGCATAACTCATAACTCCTAGGTACTACGAGCGTAGTAGGGCTGCTACTGTATGCTCTATGCTGTGTGCACACACACACATTTTATCGTTAACCTTCCTTTAGAAAAGACCCGGTTGGTTTTAGCTACCGCGCTTGTGATTCAGCATCACGTCTTTCCGCCGTTAGCTTGGCCTGACGTCGATTCTTTTCAGGTACTTCCAATTTGCATACGACGGTACTCGTATGGATCCAATTGGAACAGCACCAGGAATGGCTATGCGTGCATTATTTTAGGGCACCTCCAGTACCTAACCTCGCACTTACATGGGCATGCCTGCAAGTGCTCGGCTTTGCTTCTGACCCGTGCGGTCTCTGCATAATAAACTCGACCCCCCCTCGCCTCATCCACCCAGCTTCTTCGACCGTCTATCTATTCCGTATAAATCTGTTTATATATTCGTCTACTCCCTCCGGGAATTGATTGATTCCTGTCTTCGATTCTCGCCGAATATCCGAGTCTCTCGTACTCCTTGGCGCTGTTGCTTGCGTGTATAATATCCCCATAGCTGTCTGACCCCAATTCACGATCAGACGGTCCTAGCCCACTATCTGAGTAGCTTGAGCGCGTGATACATTTCTGTACTAGGCAATACACCAACGGAGAGATTCTGTTCGACTATGAGCAGATCTTCGTGTCAATCGTGGTTAAATTATTATCTGGCGCCTTGAATTTCACGTTAAGCGCACGTATATATATCCAAGATGGGCCACTCCAGGTGCTTCTCCGCCTACGACGACGACTTCGAATTCGATGACGCCTATTTCAGACAATTCTACAAGCCGTTGTCCAATCTTCCAACACCACCGCCTTCGAAGAATTCGTCTGCTACGCAGAGCCCTCGGATCTCTGCCGAAAATGCTGGGAGCATCAACTCTGAGTTTCTCGGTTAGTGGCTTCTTTTGCGAGACACCCATACCTAATTCTAACAATTCCTTTGTCTTAGGTCCCGCTGCCCACCTTGCGCGAATGCTACCACCAGGGGCTTCTTTCATGACGCCGTCTATCTCTGTTGTACAGGGCATACTTGCACGTGCAAATCTGCCGATGGATATAATTGCCTTAGCGGTCTGCATTTTGGACTCTTTGAACTCGCGGTTCTCTCGAAGTTGGCGGATATCATTCCCCCTTAGCAATATAAACGAGTCAGGACCTAAACGCCACACGCTGCCGTCTGGCGCGGTCCAGGCCGTGCACATCGATAACATTTCGCCCGAGATTATTATCCTGGCCGCATTGATAATCGCCGACAAGTTTGTGGAGGATTTGCAAGAGAGCACGCAATACTACAGTTCTTCCTGGGGACAGAATTTGTGGACTTGTGAACAGATCAACTTCACCGAACGTTGCATCATGGAGAATCTGGGCTATCGCATCCTACCGCTGTGGGAAGAGAAGTCGATTAAGCAGGCGAGGCACGATATCGAAATGGCTCGGCGGGAATTGATCGACGACGGCATTGCAATAGCAGACGAGAGCAAGACTGCCAAGCACGTGAAGTCGATGAGTTCGGGACATGCTGTGATAGGTTTGGGCCGGCAGCTTACCCCTGCTGAGACGCCCCAGTCAGAATTGGCTACTCCGTTCGGTCACGTCCAAACCATCGGTCGAGAGACTTGTGAAGCGTTCAGTAACAGCACGGCCCTACCCCAAGATTATTTGCATCTACCCTCGACGGCCTCATCTCGATGAATCGAGTTTTTTCGGCACGATCACGGATCAAAAATACCCAGAACAGAGCATCTTCGTTCAATCTGCATGGCATGTTAGCTGCATGGACTTGGCTAGAATTTGCATTAGGGCCGGGGTTACGGTTTCGTTGGCCTCGTTTAATCGCGTCTCTCGACATTCTCGTTTTCTCTTTTCCCCCCTACCATCGGTTCGACCCATCCGGGTTAAGGGAATTGTGCGTCACGGAGTTCATAGGGGCCCGGGTCCTGGATCGGAGTACTGGTTCTGCATTCGCTTGGGCAGGTCACATATTGGGGGACACGCGTCCTACGAAATTATACCCACTAGTAATATATTTAGTTTTTCCATCCGTTCACGATCTTGATGGCATCAACGCCTGGCCTGCTTCTCATTGCATCTTGCATTGCTGCTTCAGCTACATGTTAGATTTGTCTTACGTACAAGAAGAAATTTCCGAGCTGGGCCTATTTATATCCCATCAGGCTGAACACCCGGACCGATACCCATCGCCCAGGTGGAAGAGCTTACCATCACACCCTCTACCCCAGGTTTCGATGTACGTATGTAGGCCACATGGGCAGACAGGGCTCGGGAAATTTTGTGGCCAATGAGGTGGCCACGAGAAGTCTGCAATAGGCAAGGCAGGAAGAGGAGACGTTATCCAGGGTCGTAGATCTGTTGGATATTCCAGTATTTCACCCAACCCAATTGGAGGCCCGACAGGGTCAAATTACGCTTCACCTGGTTGGCCGGACACGTATTGCCAACGACTGTAAATCACGCATATGCATTACACGTGCCAATCGGGAGCAGAGCCGCTCCGTAGTATACGTTTGCTCTGGTGATCACGCAAAGCTGCGAGATCCAAGACGCCATGCCTACCACATCTCCGATCGAACTAGTCGATCGATTCGCAGAGGGAAAGAATGCGTGCCTAACCAATTGGCTAAATACCTTCTAATGGATGGGGCAGGCTGTTGACTGGGAAAAAAAGATGTGACGAAAGTAGAGTTGCTTTGGTATAGAGCTCTTCCGGATTGCGGCAGTTGTCGTTGATTCAGCAAGCTTTCTCTTGATTGTCTTATTTCTACTCCCTTCTTAGTCCTGACCAGCTGGTTTTACCGTTCCTATGGATATCTAGGTTTATAGCGTAAAGCTACATGTATTTGACATGTATATATCAGGGGAATTCTTGCTGTTTCTGTCGTGCTGTAGGCAAAGCTCAATCTGGTACATAACGGACAGTTGTCTAATAAGAAGCCTGTAGCGTACAATTCCAACGCAACTTTAGGACAACAATAACGCACTTCACCTAGTAAAAGATAGTTGATATGGTATTACAACGCCAATATCCTAAACTGTTGAATTATTTATTGAGGTATGGATCGAGGAAGAAATGAAACTTTGGAAGAAGCTCTGCATTCAATCATCGCCTCCGCTAACACGGCCCGTATGAAATGCGTCACGGAATCTTCATGTTTGATGACTACATGAGTCCGATGTACACCTAAACCTCATTCGATACATATGTATGCTTTCCTACATCATCGATGCACGGAAAACAAGATGGATTTTACAATATTGGATATATTCCATATTCACAGTTCACGGCTGCTTTACAGGTATAGAGGGGCTGAGGGGTCGCCTACGCTTATCGGAGCTGAGCTGAGAAGCTTATCGGACTAAAGAGGATTAGTGAGGGGCAGGTAATTGGCAGAATTTTTTCCATCACACCGCCCACATTTAAGATACTACATACTCGAAGTTGGGCTACTGGTACCAGCGCAAGTTGCGACAGTTTACGGTTTCTTGCTTTGCTTTAAACGAATCCACAAGAGAAAATGGCGAAAAAGCGAGCGAGAGAAGCCGATGGCGCCGCCGAGGCCCCTGACAAAATGGTCGAAGATAGCGACAGCTCAGACGATGACGTGAGTGTTCCGGAACATATTTGAATATTCCCTCTGGCGCAAACGCAAAACCAGGTTTGGCTAACTGGCAAACTCAGGATTTCGACATGGTCAACGTCGACTTCGAGTGGTTCAACTTTGACTCCGAGATCGACTTTCACGGCACGAAATCTCTGTTGCGACAGCTATTCGACGTGGACGCGACTCTCTTCGATATCTCGGGCCTCGCCGATCTAATCCTGTCGCAACCGACAATTGGATCGACTGTGAAGGTCGATGGCAAGGAGACGGATGCGTATGCGTTCCTCACAGCGCTCAATCTACACGAACACCGCGAGAAGCAGCCAATCGCTGAACTCACGCGATACATCGGAGACAAGGCTAAGACGAACGAAGCTCTGGCCGGCATCCCCGACTTATTATCTTCCGGGCAGCATGTTGGGCTCGTGCTCTCGGAGCGCCTGATCAACATGCCTTCTGAGATTGCGCCCCCCATGTACAACATGCTTATCGACGAGATCGAGGCGGCAGTGGAAGACAAGGAGCCCTACGAGTTCTCCCACTATCTAATTATTTCTAAGACTTACCATGAAATTGAGTCGAAGCTCGACATTGAGGAGAGGAAACGCAAGAAAGGAAAACAAGATGCGACCATGTTCTACTTCCACCCAGAGGATGAGGTATTGCAAAAGTATGCGGCGGCCTATGGAAGTTACGATTTTACAAAGATTGATGAGGCCATTGCCGATAGCAAGCGGGCATTCCAGGAGATGGGTGTCATGCCTCGTGGCTTCATGATGTTGATCGAAGCTAGCAAGTTCGCAGATGCCGCGAAGGCAATTAGCGAATATCTAAGCCCTCCATCTTAAAGGAAATCAATCGCAATAAGAAAAGATCCCAACCACCTTTTGCCCTTCGTGTCTAACACCCTGGTCCGGCTAGTCCAACCGCTGCATTAGGTATTCCACCTCGACCTCTTTCGTAATAGGAATAACGAAGTCTCTGTACATGGACACCACAGCTTCGACGTTGATCTTACCAGCATTTTCCGAGTCGTTCGTCGACGGGTCAGTGCCGTAGGTGCGCGCCTTCAAGGCCAGCCGTGCGAGAACCTGCTTCTCGACTGCAGCGTTGGTGATGGACTCACCGATTCCATCGCGGTCGCCTGCCTTGATCATCTTCGTGTACTTCTCGGGGTCCGACTGGAACTTGGACTCGGCTACGAACTTGCCGAAGTGTATTCTTCGTGAGAGCGCCTGGAGACAAGCAATGTCGCAAGTGGCAGAAGATCCATAGTTTTCTTCCGACTCGCCACGGTCTGGTCGCCCGAAGTCTGGACAGACGGCTGGCAGAAATTTCTCGACGTAGAACTGCTTGATCTTCTCATTGACATTGACCGTATTCGAATATAGGATCTTGGGATACTCGAGGGGCTTCAGTATTGGCTTCTGCAGCGCGTCGGGGAAGAAAGGGTATTCATCGGGTGCCTCGTAACGTCGAATCAGGGACTGCAGTTTCTCCTGTTCTCTCAGGTACCAGTCCATGAAGCTAAGCTTGTTGTCCTGTCCGATCTCGATCGCGCCAGGAACATAGATGGTCTGGTTAAGCGGGAATTGAACTCGCTCGATCAAGTGGAAAGTGATTGTGTCCTCCAAGCGACTATGCAGAACGTCTGTGTTAGTGCGCACATCTTGTTTAGGGGATGGATGCTCACATTAGCTGATAACGGATGTTGGAGAGGTCAAGCGCCTTGGAGGCGTCCTTGAGATCGATGATGGCATCCATTTTCACCTATGTCCCTACCAGAGGTGGGATTCGAACGTGAACGAGACAGTCGAGCACCTGAGCAGTACGGCTACAGAAAGAAATACGATTCTTTCTGAAGGACAAAGGCCACTGGCTTAGGTAGTTAGTGAATGTTGGTCATGGCCCGTGAGGCTGCAGGTAACTAAAGGATTTTTGTTTGCTACGGCCCGATACTCGGCCAGCCTCAGGTTTCTTTCCTTAGGCGGATGGAGGAATGTACAAGATAATGGCAGGTGCGACATACTGTGGTCTTGTATTTAAGCCCACCTTGAACTGGTTCGAGCTCTTCTGAACCTTTCTCAATGCAACATCACTTGTTCCTTCCTACAGTACCTCAGGTTTCGTGATGATGCTGCTCCTGCAGGTACCTACTGTGAGTCAGCTCGTGGTACCTACCGTTGGAGAATTACAGGGGAGCAGCATGTGTCAAGCTCGGTAGGCGAGGACCTAAAGGTACCACTGTGCAGAAATGACGGATGCGGCGTGCAAACTTTATTCGAGTGTAACCACCCCTCCAAACCTCCAGGTGCGAGGCACTTGGTGTTCTAGCGCTTAAGCTGCTGCAGCTTGGGGCTTACTGGACTGCTAAGGCACCTATAAGGGAGCGTCCACGGGTACCTACCTAAAGGGGTGGTGAGGCGCCACCTGCGCTGGGCGTTGCCTACCTCTGCGAACCCATGTCGGAAAATCGGTATCTGCAACAAATCTTATCCGACTCCAGCTTGTGCCCGGGCGTGTCCACGTGTGTGGCTTGCGTTAAAGGGCCTAACCCAAAAACAGCCCAGCAGCCAATCTAAAATTTCTGAGCGAATGGAATTCTTGTGGAATTCTTGGGAGATCCACTATCCACTCGGAAGCTATCTCTCACTTGTTAGCCTTGCCTTGCCTTGCTTTTCTCTGGCCCATCCATCCACATTATTTTCCGTCGCGGGTATCCAGCTGTCCTGCTTCTCAATGCCGGCCTACCAGATAGCCTTCTGAGATCCATACGTATCGGGAAAATTCCCTTCTTGTATACTACTACCTTAAATCTTAAATGTGTGGCATTTGCACCGTGCGACCACCGCCCACCACCACTCTTTCGCTCTCAGCAGTGATCGAATAGATACGCGCATGGCCGATTCAGACCCAAACAATGCCATTCATGACGATGCCCCTAAGGGTGAAGATTCGATACTCTCGGTACTTGCCGTCTTCTCTTTATCCTCGTGCGCATGCAAGCTAACTCCACATGAAGTCGCGAGGTATCGAAGCTTTCACCCGAAAGGTGACAACTACTGCGAGCCATTTAGTGGCACCCAGTTCAGATCCGTCTGGGAATCACTACCACAACGCCATGGCTCAAGTGCATAAACAGCTTAAAAAACCCGGCATCCAACGAGGCATGTTCACCATGGCGAGGACGACCCCGACCGACTTGGTGCGCTCCAAGTTTTCTACCGCCGAAATCCAGTCCCGCGCCCTATCTTATCTGCCCGACGAAATGCTCCAACATTTACCCGAGAACGACAATGCCTACTCTTTGTTTCAAGGTTTCCAAGCCACTTTCCCCGAGTTGTCACACGATGGCAAGAAGCACAGGAGGCGAGTGTCAAGAGGGAGGAAAATGCTGGAGGAGAGCCCGACGGCTCCGGATAGTCCGCATCACCTTCATAAACTGAAAAAGGAGAGGTCGTCGCTCATGCACGAACTTGAGATGCTCGGAATTCGAAAGAATATGGCAAGCAGTGAAATACACGAAATAGATAATAAAATCGCCAATCTAGCCGGCATGAGACGCATCATCCTTGAGAGGTTGGCGGGTTTAGAACAAGAAGAGGCATTATTGGAACATGATAGTAGGAAGCCCCGCCTTACTTGCCGCTGGAACTGTGCTGATGCGGAATCTAGTTGTGGATATGGAGGGTCGAATAGAAGACGCTCAGGCGCTCGTTGATGAGGCCGAATCGATTGCTGCAGCAGCTGATACCCCAAACAAATCTGACGATGACGATCTAGTAACGGACCAAGACGCTGACGAGTTCATGTCGAAATCTATATATGAAAAACTTCCCTCTGCTTCAAGCACGCCTTCGAAAAGGAGACCTAAGACCATGAAGCGGAAATCAATGCCCATCTTACACGAACATTTCGAACCGGGGTCCATGATACGGGAAATCAAGGCTCACGCTGATAATATCACGGCGTTAGACTTCGACGTACCCTTTGGCACCATGGTATCTGCCTCATTGGACGACGCGGTTAAAGTATGGGATCTAAATGCCGGACGTTGTATTGGATTACTCGAGGGCCACACCGCGTCGGTACGTGCTCTGCAAGTAGAAGATAACATCCTCGCTACCGGTTCCATGGACGCCACTATCCGATTATGGGACCTGAGTAGGGCTCATTACGATCCACAAGGCAGCCAGTTTGGACGAGATGACGAGGATGACGATGGTATGGCTTTCGAGAACCCTGATGATCAACCCGTAGACCCTCCGGAAGGTAGCATGGCGGACTGTCCACTCTTTACGCTAGAATCCCACGTAGACGAGATCACGGCCCTTCATTTCAGGGGCGACGTCCTCGTCTCCGGTTCGGCAGATAAAACGCTCCGCCAGTGGGACCTAGTAAAAGGACGGTGTGTACAAACGCTCGATGTGATGTGGGCCGCAGCGCAAGCTTCAGTTTCTATTGGTACAGGCGAGGGGACTTGGAGACAAACCAATCGGCCGGCAACTAAATCAGCTGACTTTGTTGGAGCGTTGCAAGTGTTCGAGTCCGCACTCGCCTGCGGCACAGCTGATGGCATGGTGAGGCTATGGGACCTGAGAAGCGGACAAGTCCACCGCAGTCTCGTTGGACATACCGGACCAGTGACCTGCTTGCAATTCGATGATGTACATCTCGTGACGGGGAGCTTGGATCGTAGTATACGGGTGAGTTCTAGCCCATCCAGAGAGATAATGCCGTTCATTTACACATGCTAATATGCCGTTTCGCAGATATGGGACCTGCGCACTGGATCTATATTCGATGCTTATGCGTATGATAATCCGGTCACGAGTATGATGTTCGACAGCCGGCGCATCGTGAGCGCTGCCGGCGAAGACGTGGTCAAGGTCTATGACAAGATGGAGTCGCGACAGTGGGACTGCGGCGCCGGAATCACTGAAACCGACACGGGCAGGACACCAGCGATCGTCGAACGCGTTCGCATTAAAGACGGCTACCTGATCGAGGGACGACGTGATGGCATCGTAGGCGCCTGGGCGTGCTAGGTAGATCAATCTATCCGGTGCGCTCTGTCATGTATACCTACA
The DNA here is from genome assembly GCA_022578575.1 of Hypoxylon sp. FL0543. Lineage (NCBI taxonomy): Eukaryota > Fungi > Ascomycota > Sordariomycetes > Xylariales > Hypoxylaceae > Hypoxylon > Hypoxylon sp. FL0543. Next base: position 139,279 of record MU393991.1, on the reverse strand, counting down.
TACGTGAATACCTTGCGAATAGCGAACGTCTTACGCAAGCTTCCTAAGCCCGCCTATTCCGCTGAGGGATTAACAGGATACTGTGCATGCTCAACATTCAGGCGCCTCAAGCGATAGAATGCGGGGCTTCTTGTGATCCACGGTAATCATGAAGCATCAGTATCATGTTACTGCATTTGCCCATCTTATCCGTCATGAGGTATACGAGACTCATCCATACCAGCTCTAGCATACAGCAGCGAATCAAGATAAGGTGGGCCTACGCATTGCCATAAGTTTCAACTGAGTCGAAATGGCCATTATCTCTTAATTGATCAGAGTCCAGTTGTTCTACCCAGTCCAACCTTCTCCCAGGCTTGTATCTCTCGGGCAGAGCTAACCTTGTTGACGCCTGAAGGTCTATCGGAAATCCGTCTTACACGAACACGAATCCTAATGGATCATTATTATCATCCAGCAGACCTCCAAAAGGCACCAACTACAAAGGATATTAGTATGACTCAGTATAATCCAAGAGGTTGCTACTAGTTCGTCTATATTCAGCTCCCTTCTGGGGATGTATTTAACGGTCGAGGCTTGCGGCTCAGAGCAAGCCTTATGCGATGCGCGAACCATAAGCCCTACAGCCGCGTCTTAACTCCAGCTGGAGATTAGAGCTTTGCGATGAATTGCTCTTTGCTGACGCCACCAAGGCCATTGTAGTGGTGTATCATTTTGTACGCCTTCGAATGCACATGAATGTGCATGCGTATTCCAATACCGGCATCTGTGGATAGCCTGCTGATATCGCCGACGTTCCAAGTATCGATATTGATAATTCGAATGATCGATTCTAGACTCCTTTATTTCCTACGTAGAAACTCGAATGCTAGGATTGTGTCACATGTCGTATATCAACGGTCTCAAACAACTTGGACGGCTCCTGAATCAGAACACCGCATCTCTCGGCGCGCCAAGATATGCCGGTCGGTTGGTGCAATGGACGAAATGGAGAGTGGCTGCGTAGCTGAGAGTATGGCTTGATTAGTAGGTGCCAAGGTGGCTTTGCTCCGACCAATTACAATGTAAGTCACCGCGAGATAGTTGAAACATGATATCACTTACTAAGAATTAGTATCAGACAATGGCAGGCTAAAGAATGCTCACCTGCAATATCTCGGACATGGCGGAGATAGAAGCTCTAAAATCCCTACAAGAGCTCCAGATACCCGGGTATTAGCGACCTCTAACTAGGAGGTACCTTAGTCATTGCCTGGTGAGAAATTGTCGGGGCCTTTCCCGTATACATGTAACTGATCAACACAGATACCTACCTGGACGTATGTATGACGGCTATTCTAGGCGGAGATAGAACCGCATTCGATGGCGATCCAGTGTGAATACCCCGGCCATTGCATACATAACTCTCCGGATTTGTCCCATCCCGACGGTGTCTGCTGCTCGTCCGCTCCTGTCCGCTCTTGTCCGCTGAAAGAACTTTGGTTTAGTGACCTCGTAATATGTATCCAAGGTACCTAAGGTTCTTGGTATGTTGAATGAACATGGAATATTCCGTGGGTCACGGAAGATGCATACGTACAGACATAGATGCAGTTAGTGTATTGGATCTGCCGATACAATGAGATCATCGAGCGTGCATATTTTAAGACCAAGCAGTCAATGCTACGACAATCAAACGATATTATTAATAACCTTAGCAGTATCGGCGGTATGGGATGCTTCAGATTTCTATCGGCGATAATTGAAACCAGCTGTACCTGGCCGACTCGTCCGTATTCTTTATAAAAGGCATCCCTCTCGCTTGTTTTGATATTGAAGAAACAGCAACCTGCCTGACCTGACCTACCTAGTAAACTGATCATTTGACCTACCTATTACACCTACTTGGTCTCGAGCAGGTACAACTTGAGCAGGTTACACTACCATCTTAAAGTTCGGTTGAACTCATCTCGGAGAGTCGTTGCTGTATCTCTACATTCCAACCTTTACTCTTCAAAAGCATCATCATCATCATTTACCTATCAAAATGCCTCCTCTCCCGATGGCGCCCGCACCAAAGAGCCCTCTGGCTCGCTATCGGATCCTCTCTCCATCTGCCTCAGTCCGAGTCAGCCCCTTGTGCTTGGGAGCTATGAATTTTGGCGAGGCCTGGAAGGATTACATGGGCGCTGTCGACCAGAAGACCACCGAGGAGATTCTCGACTTCTTCTACGAGCAGGGCGGCAACTTCATCGACACTTCAAACAACTACCAAGCTGAGCAGTCTGAGACCTGGATTGGAGAATGGATGAAGAAGCGCGGCGTCCGTGATCAGATGGGTAAGTCTTGCGGATGCACCTGCTGAGAAGGAGTTTCAGTTGAGCTATACTTGTTGCCATCATGGATGTCGCGATGAACGGCTTTGTTCTACATGACTACCTAATGGAGTAAACTAATGAATTATTTGCCGCAGTCATTGCTACCAAGTACACCACCAATTTCCGTACCAACTATGACAGTGAAATCACCATCAACAACCAGGGGAATGGAACCAAGAGTATGCATGTGTCCGTCAACGCCAGTCTCCGAAAGCTGCAGACAGACTACATTGACTTGGTAATTAATAACCCCTACCTCTGCTTGGTTATGCGAGATTACTAACACCGAGACCCAGCTCTACGTCCATTGGTGGGACGGCAGCACTTCGATTCCCGAGATGATGCAGGCGCTCAACCAGCTCGTGCTAGCAGGAAAAGTTCTGTACCTCGGAGTGAGCGACACGCCCGCCTGGGTTGTAAGCAAGGCCAACGAGTACGCTCGAGCTCACGGTCTCCGCCAGTTCAGCGTTTACCAGGGGCGATGGTCAGCCTCGAACCGTGATTTCGAGCGCGAGATTCTGCCTATGACCAGAGCCGAGGGCATGGGCCTGGCACCCTGGGGCGCGCTCGGCGGTGGCAAGTTCAAGACGGACGCACAGCGCCAAACTCGGGTGAGCGCGCGTTCGGCGGATGCCAGTGAGAACGACATCAAGGTCAGCAAGGCGCTCGAGGCCGTCGCCGTGCGCAAGGGCACCATCATTACTAGTGTGGCACAAGCCTACGTCACCCACAAGGCGCCTTACGTGTTCCCCATCGTCGGCGGTCGCACCAAGGAGCACCTCAAAGCCAACATTGAGGCCTTGACTCTCACCCTTGATGACGAGGACATCAAGGAGATCGAGAGCGCTATCCCATTCGATCCCGGCTTCCCTAGCTCGTTCCTGTATGGACCTACAATCCCTGACCATCAGGGTAAGGTGTGGCTACTCAATATGGGAGGTACGACTGATTACGTGCCCGAGCCAAAGCCAATTACCCCGAAGAAGGCGGGAGAATAGAGCACTCGCGCATTCGGTGATATGTGGAGATGGTTCTCCCGCAGAGATTGGTAGATAAGGTAGTCATCACTGATATTGGGATGGGGATGGAGCTGCTGGGTTCGAACTGGAAGGGGGAAACTGGTTTCACGTGGGATATATCGGAGGGATAGACATATACCTTCGGTATTACGAGATGATGTTCCATCGTCCCGTGCTGAGATCGGGGGCAATTGCGGTGAATTACGAAGATAGTTATGGATAACATACATACTTATCTAGATAGGTATGTTTTACCAGAAGCAGAATGAACTGGGCGTTTTGATACTCGTCCGGTGTACATGCCTTCGTGCGTTTATGGTCAATGTGAGCGCCAGCGAAGTGTACAACTGTAAACGTAAATCTTTGATGCCTTTTCTTTCTCATTTGTCCTTTGAGTTCGTCGACATAATCTTTATAGCATAGAAGCGTCCATCTGTGTTGTCATTTCTGGCAAGCTTCAAGATTGCTCCTCAGAAGAAATGGAATGCAGAAAATTTAGCTGAATACCTTAACGTTCATCTTTCGTTGATAGTTACCTAGCGACCTTACTAGTATATGGATCCACTCCTATTTTAATCCCTTGGGAATTTCATGTCGACACTATCGTCTACGAAATATGAAGAGAAAGCAGAAGCATAACTGCCGGCTCCTACCTACCTGTATTTATCGCTAAATGCCACGAGTATTCGGGGCTCGTCTGAGGAAACCCCAGGGGAATAGAGGAAGGTCTCTGCTCATTGAGACTCAGAGACACAATTCTTGCTCTAATGCCGCTGCTCGGTGATGTGGCATGAGTCTGGATATATCCCTAGCTTTAGGTAGGCTATACTTTTAAGCGCGAGTGTGGCATAGGTTTGGCTGGGTGGCCTACAATTTACCAAAATGCGGAATAGGTCCATTGCGGCGAGGAACATGTCTGTAACGTATTTTCTCGGGTAATTAGCGAGTCAGTTTTCCGGCGTGGGATAGACCATTGTCGATTGATAAGACGCTGAGTTCGTTCATTTGATATGTGATACGAGACGCTGATTCTAGCCTACAGAGCAGAAATATGTATTTGTTGACAGCTCTTTGCATATCCGTTTGAAGATCCACTTTAGGGCTATCTCAGACACCCATGCCATAGAGGTTCATTCTTGCGTATTCTAACTGGATGTTGAGTTCTGGTGTGGACTGGGTGGCGTATGCATGGGGGGGATGTGAGCTGCTGAGCCTTCAGTATATCCAGCAACATGGAGTAACTAGTAACAGTTGCACTCATATAATGCTGTCTTCACGATTTCAAACTGGTTAGGGGAGAACAGGGGTGATAATGTGCCTTGGTAAAGAGCTACACTTTGACCCTATGTTAGTGAAGACACAGTCTTCGTATCTAAGGGGTTGCATACTGGGTGCTGATGCTGAATCGTGATGTCTTGAGATTTCAACCAGGAAGCCCATTCATGTGCAACGTGATCTCAGAGGAGAGGTTTGCGGGATTTCATCTTGATACACGTATCTATAACCATGCTAACGTGTGTCCATGGCGGGTTAAGTATGGGCAAATGTGGGGGAAGACTACATGGACCAGGGAGCAAAAGAGCATGTACTTTCTGCATAGAACGGACGTCTTTAGTCAGAACAAATGACAAAAGATCCCAGTGTGCCTCAAATGACTGGCCATATAGACCATTATGTCTTTCATGGCACTCGCAGCAATGCAAGTGCCCCTGAATATGACGACGTCTGGCCAATACAAAGAGAACAATCTATTATCACTTCTAAGTACGCACCCTAATATAAAGGGGTACTCATAAATCATCTCAGTAGTATTGTTCTAATTTCTCACAAGCACTGCAAGCCTTTTTCCCGTGATGAATGCCATATTCCGAAATGATGTAGCTCAACTATGCATAGAACTAATATCCGGCTTGAATGGCCAATTCTTGGAGAGCCAGAGATGGATACATACCTAAAGTTAGATAATTCCCCCTTTTTCGAGGGCTCGGCTTTGAACTGAGTGAGAGATTCCTTCGATGTCAACTCACAAAATAAAGTGCAGCATTCTTTCTGTTTCACTGGGCTTCAACTTCGTGTCCGCTTGAGCAGACCCGAACGGAAACTGGAAATTAGCCGGACCGGGTGACGGTATGACTTATGAGCTCTCTCTGAATGGAGATCAATTCTAAGCGTAGTCATTTTGACACCAAGTTCTCGAGAGAGCTCGACGATATTTCTGCCAAAACGACGAACATGGTTGTATCACTCTGGAAACTTGGAGAAATGAGAAAGGCTACTACCAGATAGACCATGTATTCGAGATGCAGGTATTGATTAGAAAATATGACGTTGTTCCATGGGATGAAAATGGTAATTGCGTAGGAGATCGAAGGGAATCGCTCGACGCTACTGTTCTTGCCTTTTCAACCTGTTCAACCTGAACGGACTAGCAGAGGCCACTACACCTTCCCCTTTCTTGAAGGTATGACGGCCACAACATGATAAGACCAAGTCCAAAGTTTATCTGAGTTTCAAGTTCGGGATCGCTTTTGCAATCACTCAGTTAATTCGCCTACATGTGCTACAGATCTAAACTCCCATTTCGCAAGAACTATATAGCGGTGTGGGTAAGGTTTTCCCGATTCAATGCTTCATAAAAGCCATCGCGAGGTTCATCAATCGAGTCGAGACTCACCATAATCATGTCTCTGGGATCAGGAGCCTTGGAGCTTCACGAATTACCTATGATATCTTCATCCGTGGCCCCCGTATCAACCAATTCCACGCTGCCTCTGTCCTCAATTGGCACTGGGGCTACTGCAGTGCTGCCTGAACGCACTAGGTCGCTACATATCGATGGAAAGTTGATATCTGAGAGAGTCGCTGCCCATAATCGTATCCCAGATGGTAGAAGGGGTAGATCCGCTACTCCTATCCGTGCACAAGCGAAGCGAAGAAGATCTGTCGCATCTGCTCCAGGAGGTGATCTAGGTTACCAATCGTCAAGGTAATCTTGCGAGATCTCATTTTTTTAACAAGAGACCCCTTGTTTAACTCCGTGGTCTCAGAGAGCAGTTGCTTCATACGGGTGATCTGACCCTTTCGGTAGGATCAACGACTCCACTAGGCCTGCTGGCGGAGACAGCTCTCATCCTAACAATGAGATACTGGCTAGACCTCCTTCTCGGAGGAGTGAAGTTACCAAAGAACAAGAACTTCCACGCGGTCGTACTATAAGACGGGCAACATCTTATCCCGGCGGCTTTGAATCACGGAAACGGCGCAAGCTGAATGGAGAGAGTAGGACATCTAGCAAGTCCGTTGCCGAAAAGACCGAAAGAACCAAGAATACGACCAAAGGCTCGGAAAAAATTGTCCTGGCCCCGCTGCCACTTTCTGGGGATTCCGAACAGAATGACGGCGAGAGTAATTTGGCATATGAGCGCAAAGGCGCATTCCGGCTGAAGAAGAGGAGCAAGGGGGCTGATGAGTTCCGCTTTCCCAAGGCTCGCAGTGAACCAGAACCACTCTGGAGAGCAGGAGATGGGTTCTCAAGCGATGAAGCTAAGCCTGACTTTATGTTCCTCGTGACTAGTACACACAAGCAAAGAACCTCTGCATCCCTCCCGGGCATTGGAAAGCTTCCATTAGAAGTTGAGGATGCGAACAAAGAGAATCTGCACGGATCAGGAATCAGTAAACCAAAGGTCCAACGTCCGTCCAAGTACAAGTTGAAGCGTCTCCGCGGTACAATAAACGACGTATGGCCCAACAGAGAAAACTTCTCGGAAGAGTTAGAAGTACGAAAGCGGAACCCTACGGTACCAGAAGACAAGGAGATTATTCCTTCGACAGTGCTCCCGAAGTCCACTCCCGAGCCCAGGGCAAGAGAAACATTCAGTTACAACCCGCATTTATCGAGGGCAAGGAAGCATTCAGATTTCGAACACTTCGGACAGCGTCCTGGGAAGAGCGACGAATTCCACACAACGAGTGTCACACGGCCACAAACTCTGCAGGCTTTCCATATCGGGCAGCCTGAATCTGGCGACGAAGAATGTGAGTACGAAGAAGAATACGAGACAGGAGAGGACTATGAGCTTGTACCGGCAACGGACTACATTGAAGAATCTGATGAGGACGGAGAACACATAATCAGCCATGAAGACACATCTGGTGCCTCTCGGAGCCGAGAATCCAGTGCTCATGATTCGGCCATTTCTTTTACAAAAGGGGACAAGAGCGGACTGCAAATGGCTGAGAAGCTTCTTAGTGATCTTTCGACGCAAGGTAAATATTGACGTTAGCGATGAAGTTTTCGTGTCCGATGAGCTTCTAAGAAGGAAATTTTTTTTTTCTTTCTTTTTTCTTTTTCAAATGACGATATCTTTTCCTGACCAGTTCGAGGGCAAGGGGGCCTAGTGGCTGAATTAGGGGTAGAATATTCCTAGGAACTGATAGGAGGAGTTTATATTTCGCGTAGCTCTATTATTCGAATGTATGCAGGCAACTGCATTGCTAGGTCGTGCTATTATCTTAGAGGTGTTGATTTCGCCCTTTTATGTATTCTTAGAGGTACTATCATAGTGGAAGTCCAACGTACGATAGTCGCGACTAGTTAAAAGGGCATCACCCGTCATCACTGCCGATAATGCCTTGCTTTCTTTGACATAAATCAACTTAGCAAGAGATCAATTTTGTGAAATTCAGATTTCCTTTCCCCTCTTAACGCCAGCCAGCTCCGGGCCTTGCTAGAGCCTGTCCCTAGAGAATCTCAGTTGGTAGACGATACACAAAATCAGCACCACGACCCGCAAGCTTTTTCGACTTCTAGTTCCTCAGCCATCACCCCTTACTTCCCCTTGCCCTTCGGCAACGCCTCGTTCTCACCAAGCTCCCTCACGAAAATCTTTGTCCGCCCCTCGCCGCTGTAATCCTCCATGCCGGTCTCGAAGCCCGGGCACACGCCCACGGCGAGATACCTGCCATTGGCGCTGAAGGCGAGCGCGGCAACGCTGTCCGCGAACTTCTGGTACACCTTCATGCGGCGCTTGGCTTCGGCGTCCCAGAGCGCGACGGTGGCGTCGCCGCCGCCGGACGCGAAGGTGCTACCGTGGACCGGGTGGAAGGCCAGCGCGTTGACCGGGTACACGACGTCGGTGCTGGAGCCGTCGGCGGCGGGCTGGGGCGTGCGGTGGCACTTAAAGGCGTACTTGCGCGCTTGCGACTCGGCGCTCGCGTCGAACCATTCCACCGCCACGCGCCCCTCGATGGACGACGTGGCGTACCCGGCGTCCGAGGGCATGGCGGCGACGGCGCGGGTCAGGAACTTGAGGGACGATTCGCGCTGCTGCCAGGGCTGCGGCGGCTCGCTGGACTGCGAGGAGAGGGCGCTGGAGAGGGCGGATAGGTCGTAGATGTGAACTAGCCGCGAGGTCATGGCTACGATTACCTTGGACGGGCTGGCGGCCATGGCGTGGGGTTTGCCGGGGAGGGGGATGGTTAGCGGAGCGAGGGACGGGTTCGTTGGGCTGTGGACGTGTAGCGTGCTGTCCCAGGAGGCGGAGACGAGCAGAGCTGCGGTGAGTTAGCTTGGTGATGCGTCTTTACAGTTGGCTTCCCTCAGGGAGAAAAGGGCTCACAGTGCTCCCGGCTATACACCACTCTCCGCACGGGCGCGGCGTGCTTGCTCAACGTCGTCTGGTCGCCGGTCTCGAGGTCGACGCGCCGGACCTGCCAGTCCATGCCCGCGCTGAAAGCCTCGCTGCCGTCTCTCCCGAAGCACACGTCCATCACGGGCGCGCGGTGCTCGTACGTCCGCAGCAGGGACCCATGGCTGTTCTCGTCGCTGTTCTGGAGCGTGTCGTACAAGTAGATGTTCTTGTCCCAGGACGAGACTAGCAGCCGCGAGGGAGAGTCGGGCGCGAAGGCGAGGGCCGAGATGGCGTCGTTGGGCGGTTGCGCGAGCTCGAATTGCGTTACTAAATTTCGCGTTTTGTCAGTTTATGGACTGGTCATATCATATTACACGGGACTTCTTCGATTGTTGCTTAGAGGGCAATTGACATACCGGGCGGCGCCATGGCGTTCTGGTGGTCCTAGACGAGGTGGTATAGAGGACAATGGTGTTCACTATATAGAATTCTGGCACGGAGCATTTGTCAAAGTAAATATCAATACTTCCTGCTGGGCAGGTACCTACTAGCATAGGTACACTAAGTAACTTGCAGGGGTGCAGATTACCCTAGCAGCTGCCTATGTACAGTACCTAGTGATAAGAAGTGGTCCACTTTAATTATCCCCGGAAGCTCCTAGAAGTGGGATGGAGGGGCAGTTGTTCAATTGCCAAAATGCGCCGATATCTGGGCTTCCGTTTTACCAGCTACACCACGAACTGACCAGCTTTGTCTCTCAAGCTTCACTTTGCGACCATATCTTCCATTTCCAGACATATACAGTCGTTCTTCTTTTTATACGTGACGCAAGATGCCTTTCGGACAGCTCGTCCTGGGGAGCCCAGGTTCGGGAAAGAGTACTTATTGCGATGGCAGTACGTTACTTATCTCTCAGCTTTCGAACATCTTGAACTGGAGCTGGGTTCTGATTCTTTATAGTGCACCAGTTCATGAGCGCGATAGGGCGCGAGTGCTCTGTGGTAAATCTGGATCCCGCGAACGACAAGACGAACTACCCCTGTGCGCTGGATATTCGCGACTTGATTACGTTGGAAGAGATCATGAGCGACGACCAGCTGGGACCTAATGGTGGCATACTATACGCGTTTGAAGAACTGGAGAACAACATGGAGTGGCTCGAGAATGGATTAAAGGAGCTGGGAGACTCGTATATTCTTTTTGATTGTCCAGGCCAGGTCGAGCTGTATACGCACCACAACTCTCTCCGGAACATCTTCTTTAAGCTGCAAAAGATGGGCTACCGAGTATGACCTCCCATTGAAAGCTTCATCTGAAGCGCGCCTACTAACGAAACACAGCTTGTCGCTGTACACCTTTCCGACAGCTTCTGCCTTACTCAACCGTCGCTCTACATCTCCAACCTACTCCTAACCCTCCGCGCCATGCTCCAGATGGATCTCCCCCATATAAACGTGCTCACGAAGATAGATAAGATCTCTTCGTACGACCCGCTACCCTTCAATCTCGATTACTATACCGAGGTACAAGATCTATCGTACCTATTGGCATACCTCGAGGAGGAATCGCCTGCTATGCGCAGTGATAAGTTTCGCCGGCTAAACGAAGCCGTCGCCAACCTAGTTGAGAATTTTGCCCTGGTGCGATTCGAGGTCTTGGCTGTCGAAAACAAGAAGAGCATGATGCACCTCTTGCGAGTCATCGATAGAGCTGGAGGGTACGTGTTCGGCGGCGCAGAGGGAGCGAACGATACAGTTTGGCAAGTCGCAATGCGCAACGAGGCGTCCATGATGGAGATCCAGGACATCCAGGAGAGGTGGGTCGATGCCAAGGAGGAATACGATGCGGCGGAGGATAAGGAATGGGAAGAGCAGCAGAGAAGAACCGGGGGCGATACTGGAGCCACTACGCCCGACCTGATTCCAGACGATGACGACGATGAGTTCGACGGCATGCCGCCTCCTACGGGAGATAGTGGAGTGAAGGTTATACGGAAGTACCAGTGATGCCCTCTCAACCATCGCTTATTTCGCGCATTTCTATATCACTGGCGTCATCTCCAATGCCTGGTAAGTCTGTCATCGCGACTTCACGTTGCGATCGATCTGATTTTCCAAATATGTTGCTCAGAGGATCATCAGTCTTCTCCTTCTGGTCGTTTTGCGCGGCGAAAATGAGGTTCCGAGCGCGACGAATGGCTTCTTCCTCTGCTTTGCGCATAGTGCCGCTCACGTGGACGACACGGAAGACGCATGGTTTGCCATTCTTCACAGGAATTGAGGTCATAAATGTGAGGGCAGCCCAGAGAAGGCGATACGATGATCGCGAAACTCGCAGAATGAAGGTTGACGTAGCGTGAGAGAAGTATTTGACTAATGGGTTCCTGTAAGCCTTGTATAACTCGTAAGGGGTTTTCGCGTTGCTAACTCACCGGACAAGTTTCCACCCTCGAGAGCACCCGAGCCAAAGTCCCCAAACAGATTGGCAGCCTCTGCGCGTATGCCTCTAAGGAGGGCAGCGGGATTGAGTTGGTCGGTCGTGGGTTGGTTGATGACCACAACATCGGGGAGATCAGGCCGGCTGCCCAGTTCATTTGGGTAGAGGATCTTCACTAGGAGGTAGCGCTCCTTGATTCGTACCATTTTATCTGATTTTACAGATGACCCGGTTCTCGGTGACCTATACGTAGGACTGCCCCGACGTATACATCTATGGCGGATTTATAATCGGGATCTGTCACATAGTTGAAGTCACGGTACAAACTGCCCATGTGCCTTAAAATTTTGGACCCGGCCGCCTTGCTGAAGCTTTATCTTATCGGAGCTCTGTAACGTACCTATACAGTGCAATCAGCGAGGATTGAAATTCTCACCGTATGACATTATGTCACCTGCTGCTTGACAATACTATTGCATCTCGTATTCGATTTAATTCTTGGGATACATATAGGTAGTAGGCTCTAGAGAAAGTCCATCATTGTTCCTTGTCTCCTTATGTTGACCAAATTATTTAGTTTAGAAAAATTGTACTGGTCCATGAAAGACGATCTCGGGAATTCGTAGCAACATGAACAGCTGGTGAATTCTCACCCCGCATTTGCACCATAAAGGAGAGATTCTCTCATACATGATGCCGGCTCAAGATTGTTGCACCGAATCTCGTCAACCATCTGACTAGGCTAGACTCGATATAATCCATTCTATATTAAATTCCCGGGTTACATCTACAGTGAGGCCTGAGTTGATTCTCCGATCAAGTGCTCTAATTATTCAGTCTTTTATTAGCAACCATGTCTAATGCTACATTAAATGTCGCATTACTCATTGTTTCTACGACGGCGGCCAGAGATCCTTCAACAGACGCCTCTCAGGCTGCCCTCAGCGATGTCATTGTGGAGGAAGGGGACGGAAGATGGGACCTCATCGACACGAAAATCGTACCCGACAACGTCACTCAAATCCAGCGACAGATAATGATGTGGACGGATATTTCGGCAGAAACCATCAACCTCATCCTGACCACCGGGGGAACTGGCTTTGCAGTAACTGACAACACCCCAGAGGTACATGGCAGGATTTTCATACATAAATTTACATAGAATTCGGGCTAATTGGACCAGGCCGTGTCAGCTTTGCTTCATAAGGCCGCGCCTGGCATTGTTCATGGCATGCTGGCAGCTTCTTTGAACGTCACTCCATGTTAGTAGATTAGTTTACTCCTTAAAGTGAGGAGACCTCGGGTACTGACATCAAAAGTCGCCATGATGTCTCGGCCAGTTGCAGGTGTCCGAAATAAATCGATAATCGTCACACTTCCGGGCTCACCGAAAGGGGCTCGAGAAAACCTCCAGGCGATCCTGAAAACACTGCCACACGCATGCCTGCAGGCTGCTGGAACGGATTCGAGATCATTACATGCAGGCGGCATCAAGAAACTTGAAGCCGAAGCCGGCATTAGACCGGGAGGGGGCCACTCTCACACTCACGACCATCACCATGGCCCTGGGAGCGGCCACCAGCACAGTCATAGTCACGGGCACAGCCATGGTCACGGTCACAGTCACGGCAACTTAGTCAGACATACGGCACCTAGCTCGAACCCAATGTCCAATGACCCCAGCCTTGGCCCTAGCCGGAGGAATAGGGAATCCCCATATCCGATGCTTTCGGTTGACGACGCCCTAGGAAAGATCAAAGAACATACCCCGCCGACTGAAGTCGTCACCTTGAAAGTCGATAGATCACTGCCTGGCCATGTTTTGGCCGAAGATGTCCAAGCGATAGAAAATGTACCTGCCTTCAGAGCAAGCATTGTTGACGGATATGCGGTTGTCGTTCCCAAGGATGGAAACTTAAAGGGAGTCTTTCCTGTCGTCTCGGTATCTCACGCCGCACCAGGCAATGTTAAACCTCTGAAAGAAGGGGAAATTGCTAGGATAACGACTGGTGCACCGCTGCCTCCTGGAGCAACTTCCGTCATCATGGTGGAAGACACGGTTCTGAAGACTATGACCGAGGATGGTAAAGAAGAAAAGGAGGTGGAGATTCTGGCCGATAATGTGCAAGAGGGAGAGAATATCCGCGAGGTCGGCAGCGATATTAAAGCAGGAACGACGATTCTCAGCAAGGGTGAGCAGATCTCAGCTGTCGGTGGCGAGATAGGCCTACTTGCTGCGGTCGGAGTGGCGGAGGTGAATGTGTACCGTAAGCCCAATATAGGCGTGCTATCTACCGGGGACGAAATTGTCCAACATGACCGACCGGGAGATCTACGACTCGGAGAAGTACGCGACACTAACCGCATCACCTTGATGTCTGCCGCAAAGGAGTGGGGATACCGGGTCATCGATCTCGGCATCGCGGCAGACAAGTCTGGTACGTTGGAAGAGACGCTGAGAGACGCCTTGCGACAAGTCGACGTGGTCATTACGACTGGAGGAGTCTCGATGGGCGAGCTCGACCTTCTAAAGCCCACTATTGAGAGGTCACTGGGCGGGACAATCCACTTTGGCCGCGTTGCCATGAAGCCAGGCAAACCGACGACGTTCGCGACCGTCCCCGTCAAGAATAATGCCGGCGAACGAGTCACGAAGGTCATATTCTCCCTGCCGGGAAATCCCGCATCGGCTATCGTTACGTTCCACTTATTCGTCTTGCCTTCTCTCCATCAGATCTGCGGCGTCTCGCCAGTCGGCTTGACAAAGGTCCCCGTCTCGCTCGCGCACGACTTCGTCCTTGACAAGGTGCGGCCCGAGTACCATCGAGCCGTAGTCACGGTGGGCAAGGATGGCAACTTGATCGCCGCCAGCACAGGCGGCCAACGAAGTTCTAAAGTCGGCAGCTTGAGGGGTGCTAATGCCCTGCTGTGCATGCCCAGTGGCAAGGAACCTCTTAGGAAAGGTTCGAAAGTCGATGCTCTTTTGATGGGTGGCATTAGAAGCGAGCTTTAAATTTGCAGTGCCCTCCTTCATCGTGAGATATGATACCAACAACGAATGAAAGGCTATACGACCATATATTATCTTTTATGGCCACCACGGACACTTCATAACCTACTACCTAGGTACTTTCTCATAAGAGGTAACATTAGGTTCCTTATATAAGGTATCCACATAGCCACACAAAATCAATGAGTCTTAACACGCCTTGATGAATTAGTTTCTCCGCCACCAGTTCTGCAGTGCTCATAATGATTAGGTGATTCCCTCCTTAGTAACTAGCACGACCTGAGTGACAGCCGGCCGGTACGCCAAGTGGACTCTCCTACGTTCGCTTAATTAGGGCAGCCCCATCCAGAGACCCATTGCCCACCCGTCTGTTGAGCCTCAGCCCTATAATCAGACCTACGACGCCGAATTTTCATCCAGCGAGATCCAGTCTCCCACAGGTTCTCAAACGGACCACGCCGGGCTTGTGGTTTAGTGGTATAATACTCCCTTAGCATGACATGGCGACGATCCACCTCATGATGTGTGGTTGAAGCTGGTCTGTCTGACTTGGGAGTGGTCCGGGGTTCGATTCCCCGCGAGTCCATCGTGTAGAGGTTAGATTCCTCTTGTGCCACCTTTTTTCTTTTGCTTCCAGTTACGAACGGTGTTCTATTTAGTCACAATCTACCTACGCTATTTTGCCTTGCCATATGAGTGTGTCCCCAATTAGCCATTCATTGCTGTATGATTCCGTTATTGCTATGGAATTATCAAATTCAACCCGCGGTTCTTCAATCTGTCGATGCAGTAAAGGTCATAACGCCATTTCTTCGTCTTTAATATTGTTCGCCGACCATCTATGTGAACGCCTAGCAGCCCAGTGTAATTAGTATGAAAGGAAAATGCTCTATCAGCTCGTAAGTAGGCTTCCGGGCTGATTGTAACAGGCATAAGCCTACGTGGGCACTGTCCTCGCAGAGATGCTTCCCAAATCAACTTCTCTGCTATGATAAAGTCTTGCTTTGGTTTCCTCCTTCCGTGATTCTAGCCCAGTTCAACTCACCATCGCGCCATTCTCTAGGACGATACTAGGGACATGCTTCCTGGGCACCCAAAGAAGCTGGATAATCCCGATTACCCCGACGCCCGCGCAACTGAACCAAGCGGCCGCAGAGCCACCAGCGCTATAGATGATGCCGACTACGGGAGGCGAAACAGTTCGAGCTAGGCAACAAGCTGACATGGCCAACCCATTGACCTTCCCCAGCACGGACGGCGACGGGGTGGCGTCTTTAAGCAAGATAAGCGCGCAGGGGATAACGACAATTCCGAAGAAGCACTGCAGAATCATTGATAGGTAGATGGCAGGCGATACGAGAAGGGGTGGCAAGGCGGACAGAAAGGGCATGATCACGTATGCGAGGGGGTAGAGGATGACATTGAGGACGAAGGACTTCCAAACTCCGACGCGGTCAACGAAGATGGGGAATATGACGCCCTGGATGAAGAGTCCAAGGATTCCGTTTACGGACAAGTAGACGCCCACGTCGTGAACGGTATATCC
Source organism: Hypoxylon sp. FL0543 (assembly GCA_022578575.1). Taxonomy (NCBI): domain Eukaryota; kingdom Fungi; phylum Ascomycota; class Sordariomycetes; order Xylariales; family Hypoxylaceae; genus Hypoxylon; species Hypoxylon sp. FL0543. The sequence goes on along the minus strand of MU393991.1, from coordinate 123,278 downwards.
CAATCCACCGATGAAGTCAATTTCGCCAGGGGGTGTTGCCGGCTTATCCAAGAGATGTGTGGGTAGAAGGGTATTGAAGGCCATCTGATGGTATGAAACCAGGACCAGTGCAGTCGTTACCATGATGATAGTGAAATTGAAAGCGTGCCCGTTAAATGTTTCGTTTTGCTTGGGTGGTGCCGGAGGTAGTTTAATCGAGCACACGGTCCCGAAAGACGACCTCCTCAAATCGAAGTTCTGCTCAACTGGCACCGGAAGGCTCTCCTCGATGAAAACCGGTCTGTCAGCGGTAGTCCGCGACTGACTTCTGGCAGACGATCTTCGATCCTTGGGGCGATGAAGCGGAGTACGCTCGTCAACAGCCTCGTCGTCATTCTCGAAAACGTCTTCGTGAGTAGCCTTCCTATCCCGAGGATTTGTCTCCTCTAAGAAGAGAATGCCTTGGATGATAGCCAACATGATCACGACGACCGACACAAGGTTCGGCAGGAGATACGGGTACCTCCCGAAGAGGCCATCGGCGGGAAATAGGGACGGGTAGAACTTTGCGGGCTGGGCTAGGAATCCTCCCATGGCGGATCCTATTATGCCGCCCAGGGTCCAGACAAAGGGCTGCGAAGCGTACGCCTTGGGCTCGTGAGCCGGATTCTTGACCATCTCGGCCACCATCGTTTGCATGACCTGCCATTGGCGTGAGCACTCTATATGTATTTATTACCGTAAATGTGAGTACGGTTCATGAAGGCAGGAGAGTAAATCATTCCCTGGTTTTTCCTTAATAATAATAAAATTTAAAATAAAAATAAAACAAAAAAAAAGGGGGGGGAAGGGGGGAAATTCAACCCACAGCAACATTCCCGTTCAATGCTCCACCGATAAATCTAGCCAATAACGCTACCCAGTACTCGGTGGCCAATCCGAAGATGAGGCTCGAAATGGCCACGCCCCCGAGCCCGAACAGGACAACCGGCTTCCTTCCGTACCGGTCGGAGAGAGCGCCCCAGCCAATCGCCGTGAGGGCTTCGGCGACGGCGTACGCCGAGACCAGGAGACCGGCATAGAAGGATGCGTCGGTATCATCCCCGCCGTGGAGATCCTGGACCATCACATACGTGTAGGCGAGGATGGAATTGAACGCGATCGGCTCCGAGAAGCGACATATTGCTATCCATCGGGCTCAGCCAAGATCCTCTCGGGCATTAGAGAAAAATGCTGTAGGGGTTGCTTACCTAGTATGGTGAGCTGCTTGGTGGGAAAGGCGTGGGAACTCGGATCCTGCGTAGCGTCTGGAGCCATAGCCTAGACTCTGCCACCAATACGATACCTAGACGTCTGATCCGGCGCGCTCTCTTCTTCGACCTACTTACTTACTAGCTTCGGTCGCTCTATTGTTGGAGAAGGTTCGCTGATCCCACCCAGCTTCAAGAAGGTGGTTTGGAAGAACGGGTTTTTGCTGCTGTGCGGGGAAGGAAAGCGCGCCTGCGAGGTCGGCGTCGTCGTCGATCACTGTCCCGTTCTTTGGAGTTTACTCGGCAGAACATCCTTGCATGCTCGCTCGGGGTTTGGTTTCGCTATGACTTCGTTAAGGGGATCACAGCATCAAGCAAATGGGTTAAAACGTGGTGTGCGCCGATGAAGGGGTACGTGTGCTTCCATTTCGTGTGGTTAGCCCGTAAATAGCGTATAGCAGAGCTTAGGTATAGATCGTCAAACCCCGGTTTTTGAGTCCATAGTACCGTGTTCTTCATATTATAGTAGATACCTACCTCTAATACCAGTTATCTATAGGCACCGCTATCTACACCTGGGTAAATCTGAAGGTGAATTGAATGGTTTTGACCTATTCCAACCACTGAGACACCCTGCATTAGGTAGGTAGGTATTCTGCACATCCCCGCTTCTCGCCGTGCGGCCCGGGCATTTCGTTCCGCAGTGAGTGTGGGGAAGCATCCCGAGCCAACGGATGTGTCTTCCAAAGCTAGCACCTCGTATTCGAAAACATAATTGTCACATGCAAGAGCGCATAGGAATCAAGTAGCCTCTCCAAAAGGGTTCCTCTGCGCAGTGGCTACGGCAGGACCACCGGGTATGGTGTCTTCTGACAAGGGGATCTCGGTCTCCGTCGAGCCCCTCAACTACGCCGATATTCCCGCCTGTGCCCGCATCACCGCGTCCGCCTTCTCCGTCGACCCCCACACCACCGTAAAGCAGCTAGGCCGGCGGCCTTACGACATGTACGCCATCTCCCGCTCCGGCTTCCTCAACACCCTCCATAAGAAAAACTACATCTACGTCAAAGCCGTGGACGACGCAACGGGCGAGATCCTCGGGCACGCCGGCTGGGCGTTCAGAGGGGTGGATCAAGCATCGGTTCCGTGGAGCGGGCCCGGAGACGCAAAGCCGGCGGAGGAAGAGCGGGGTCAGGGGCAAGAGGACTGTGACGAAGCGAAGAACGAAGCTAAGAAGGCCAATGGAGAGGAGAAAGAGGAGAACTCCATTGATCGTCTCCACGCCCTCGAAGACGCCGACATGCAATATTGGCTATCCAGCATAGTTCCCACCGACGCGCGCTGCATGTTCGTCGTCGGTCTCATCGTGTCGCCGTCGCACCAATCCCGAGGCGTGGGCCGCGCCCTGATAAGTCACGGCAACGCCATCGCCGACGAGTTGGGTCTCCCCGTATGGGTGCACTCGTCGCATCAGGCGTACGAGGCATACGGGAAATTCGGGTTCGAGACGGTGAGGAAACTAGACATTGACCTGGACGAGTATGCCCCGAGAGGCCCAGAAGAGGGCGAGCCGGTCATGGGGGAGAAGGGGAGCGGGAGGTGGGGGAGGTATATTGTCAGGTACATGAAGAGGACGCCTAAAAGAAAGAATGGGTGATATAGGTCCCTAATCTAGTTGAAACTACTCAGCTTTGAGGTTAACCCTACTCAATTGCCTAGTAAGGAAGTTGTCAGGTATTCATAAATTCTGTTACACCAGAGCCTGGATATGAAATAAAGTCGGAATCTAGAGCGAGCCTTCAGACTACACATGGAAGAGAACATCAATGATCTGACGCTCCAAGGAAAAGGGGGGGGAAGAACAAGAAGAAGAAAGCCTACACGGTGCAAGACCTGTACGAATATAACTTTAACTCCGCCTACCAATGGAAACCCGGCATGTGGGACTCCACTTTCCGATTACAGTAAACCCATAACCATATCCGCAGTCTCAAGGAATACGAGTTAAAACAATACATACTTGTCGCTAGTAGGCATCTTGATAGGTTGCTGGGGATGTGATGTCATGTAACCCACAAGGAGCAAAGCAGGTACGTAATCCTCGTATTAATATTCACGATCCGCACGTCTCTATTTAAGCGAACGAATGCCAGGTGCCCGTACCTAATATTAGCCGTGAAAGCCGGGTTCTAGATCCATAAACCAACGTCTCCAGCTGCGACGTCGCATCAGGCGACACGACAACTACAAAATGCTCATGGCACCGCGCCAATTTATACGAACTGCTTCTTCCTAAGTAACGTGTCATAGCTCTAGAACAAGTTCGCAACCTTCATTTCCTTAAGAAGGAACTCAATCTTCCCGAATACATCAGTTTCTTTTCTTACTCGTTGTTTTCGGCGATAGGATCTCTATAACTGATTTCACGACTGACAGAATAATAACGAAACATTTCGCCTCATCCAACCATGCGCAGCTTCGCAGCTCTAGCGGTCTGTCCGGTCGCCGCTCTCGCAGCAGCGATTTCAGCGAGGGCGGGGTCCGTCCCGGACGGTCCGTGGACGGCCGGTGTGTGGAGGATGCCGACGACCGACGATTACTTCTTCGCTGGAGATGCCATCAACGCCAGCGGAGGGAAGTTCTTCGTCAACAGAAACGCTTCCGCGTACTGTCCCGCCAACGTTACTAATCTCGACTGCTCCGCTTATCCGGGATCCAAGACGGTATTTGGAGGAGGCAATAATACTATTGCCTTGGATGTTATAGTGCCTGGCGGACAGCAAGGTAGGAATTGAGGAATATAAATCTCCTGAGTTTGAGAGAGTTAACGTGTGTGGCATCGCAGTCTATATTGCGGCGGACGGCTCACTGTCGTACACCGCCGCCCATTCGGCAACTTTGCCCGAGGGAGCTGTCACTACCGGCTTTGAACGGACCCGAAGCGAGTCCTTTGGTGCCCCCGTTGTCCTGAGCCACTCTGGTCAGTCGTGGTTGATGTGCCCCGTTACTGAAGGCGAGCCCAGGGAGAGGACCTATCAGTTGTATGTTGGATCCGGACCGGACGGCTGCTTGAGTACTGGGGTTAGGACGTATACAGCATCAGGTCCTGATGCTTGGGAATACACGTAGGCGACGCCAATGGGCATCTACCTAATAGCTAATTGTTAGATTAAAAGATACCTACCTCCTAATTCAACCCCCTTTTCTCATTCCAGAGCGCAAGCATACCTCCAGCTTGCATATCGCCCAATCCAAAAGATTAACTCCCATCAAAACTTAAAATCCAAATATCGTCCTCCTTCTTCTAAGGCCTTCCGAGCGGAAGTGAATTGCTTAGGATGCAGGTACTTTGACAGGATCGGGGGCGAGCTGTCCGACAGAGTCAATAGAGGTGTATGTCGCTAAAAGCTGGTTGATCATAAATACGAAGCGCATTAACATCCACTCATATGAAGGACTCCTCAGAGCCCAGAATAAATACAGCCACACAAGACGCACTGGTGATTCCAGGTGACCAAATTAACCGAGACGGATCAATCCTGCAATGGATTTGGCATCCATTACTTGACCAGATGACTACTTTGCTGCGAACACTATCCGAGTGTGCCGTCCACCAGTCAACGCCGTAGAATGGAATTGTCGCCATAATCGCTATGAAAACTTTCGGAGGCTACCTACGTTGTGATTGTCCTGAGAGCGTAGGTTTAGTCAGTCATATAAATGCAAAAGACAAAGCAACCTGGTTTGAATCCTCCCCGACGAAGCAGGCAACAGTGGAGAGGGGTGACACCCAGAATATCAAGGTCGAAGGGATAAAGACAATCCAAAACACTACTTTTTATCAAGGGCATGTCGATGATCAAAGATTTCGGCCAGAAGGATGTGGGTATTAATGCCGTCAAGGTCGAAATGTATTATTAGCAACGATATGTGGATGTGCCGGCCAATGCCGTATCAAGATCCACCCGCTTCTATCTCCTCTGCTTCTTAGCCTTGCCATTCTGGCGCTGCTGTCCATCAGGCCCGTCCGGCTCATTTTTCCTCTTCTTTCGCCTCTCCTCGAGCAACTTCTTCATTCCTGGGGTAGCCTTGAACTTCGGATTCGAGGGATCGATAGCAAACTCATGGCTCTCGAAAACTGCTTTGAATCGGTCATCCTTGACGTCCATCTCAAAGCCTTCTTGGAGGCCGCCGTGATCCTCCACGTCCTTCTTGCCTTTCTTCTTATGCTTTTTGGACTTCTGTTTTTCTGCGCGGACGATCTCATTCATATCGAAATGATCAAGATGCTCAGCAGCTTCCTTGGAGTCATCGGCCATGAGTCGCTCCAGTTGGGCCTTCTGTGCGGCATTCTCGGCCGCTTCAGCTTCTTTCTCTTCTCGCCTCCTACGGCGTTCTTCCTTCTTTTCGGCGTGCTTGGATTTCTTGGCAGGCTCTTCAGTAGTGAAGAAGGGGTCATCAAAGCCGAGATCATCTTGTGGCTCTTCGGCGTCGTCACCACCTGCTTCATTCGCAGCTCCATTTCGCCTAGCCAATGCTTGCTCCTTCTTCCGCGCTTTCCTCTCTCGCTCTTTACGCTTGTACTTTTCTATCGTGGTCTCCTCGGCATCTGGTTCCTTCCTCTTTTTATCCTTACCATCCATTAGTGCAGCAGAAAACGTGACCTGCATGTCTCCAACCGGCCCAGATTTTGAGGGCCGAGCTAATGCTTCAGAACTGAGGCCGAGCGCTTCGCGGAGTTTCTTCGCTTTCAACTCCTTTTTGGTTAATTTTGGTTGATCATCCGCCACTTCGGCCTTGCCCTCTTCTTCCTCATCCTGGCCATCATCATCGTCACTGTCGCTTGCGAGATAGGCACGTAAATCATTATCCTCAAGTTCTGCGCGGCTGGCGCTAAACGCCCGCTTGATATCCTCTCTCCGAGCCGTTTCTTCGGGGTTCATATCCCAGGTGAGTTTGACTTTGGAATGCTGTAAGGCGTCCGTTGTGAACTCGCTTGGCTTGTAATCCGGTGATATGGAATCACACTCATCTCTTGGCTCATCATCGAATGTGACATCGTCGGGTATAAATCGCAGGTCCATGAAATTGGAGGAAGATTGATATTCAGTACCATCAGTTGCCTGATAGATCTTCTCTGCAGTAGCCGTGTCAGAGCATACCATGACAGCATAATAATACCGCAAGCGATCCAGTTGGTAAGCCCGGAGAGCATCACTGTCAAAATCCTGGTCATCTCCTTCCTGGAGAATCTCGTTTTTTATTTTCTCGTCGTCGTCTTCCTCTTCATCGCTGTCGTCTCCAGAGTCTGACTCGGAATCTTCGTCTTGAGGATCGGAAGTTTTCTTGAATATTTCCTTAGGCGGGCCTTCTAGCTCCTCTCGCTGCATTCGCTCCTTGCCAAACTCGCTAGGGTAGATGGAAACCCGCTCGATGCGTCCGCCTTTGGGTACGAAACTATTGAACAGCGCCAGTAAGTCCGCCGACTTGATATGGTCCCAATCAAGATTGACAATGGCTATCCGCCTCGTGACTTCTCCCGTTTCGACGTCGGCCTGAGCGTCGCGCAATCTCTGCATGCTCCCAGATGTGTCCACCTTGGCTCCCCCTTCTTCTACTTCATTTTCGTCGTCGGCGCCAGAGTCATCTTCGGATTCTGATTCAGAAGAGGAAAAGCCGCCGCCACGAGCCGGGTCATATTTGGCGTTGGCCTTCTGGAGTTCCCGCTCAACAACGTCGTCTTCATCCACTTCGGCGTCCTCGTCGTCTTCTGCCTGGTATATAGCTTTTAAAGCCTTCTTCTTGTTGTCTGATTTTAATCTTCGGCCATACTTGTCCACCTTGGCGCTCGCGATGAAATCGTCATCTTTAAGCATGCGCGAGAAACGTTTGTCCAGAGTGGTCTTGTTGCGGTGCTTCGAGGGAAGGCGAAAACGAGGGTCAGATTCGAAATTAGCGAATCGCGAATCGCCTGCCGCAGCTGCAGCCGCAGACGGTCCATCGTGCTTCTTGGGCTGCCTCTTCGACATGTTGAATGGTGAGTCTTGCTGTCGTCGCAATTGATTACATGGACTACAAGATTGCGGCCAACCGAATGTTTGCGCATTCAATGGTGGGAGAGTCGAAATTTTTAGTGGGCCGCATATTCTGCCGCCTTTTTTAGTGTTTTTGGAAGGCGGTCACAAGCTACAAGCACCGCCTTCATGAGCGAGTGCCTAAGTACTTTGTACAGTCGTACAGTGTCACGCGACAGTAATGTACACCCTGCAAGTCTCCTTGAAACAGTCTCCACATCCCCGAATCACAGCCAAAATCAGTCGCTCACCTTCCGTATCCTCTCCACCAGTACAGTATTATGCACAGTGCATGATTTCTTGTCGTACCTTGGTGGGGGGAGGGGTAATCTTCAACGACTCCATAGGCCTGGTTAATGTCCGATCAACATCAACACTTCACCCTACAAACAAACCCTTCCCAAGTGTGACCAGTGATAGATCGCTTTTAGCATTCCCATTCCCATTCTCTGCCCCTGACGTGGTAGGCCAAACTTGATTTGTTCGCAGCTACTATATGGGGGCTGATGCAAGCCAAGACTTCAGCTTGAAAGCGCGTTGGGTTCCACAACCGCTTTTCTCACCCCCCTCCCGTAATAACCGTGATCCAGTCTGACCAGAAGGGTCGACTTAGATGCATACATACCTTACATACCTACAGAATTACGTATACATAGTCAGACTTACTTGGATGTAGGATACATCTTCCAGTCCAACTAAATCTTAGTCTTCACCTACTCTTTTCTGTAGGCTCTTAGAACCTTCACGTCCCTTTGCCTTCCAACTATTCACGTACCGCCTCATCATCTCCAGGATGGACAATCTCTTCCGTAAGGCGGAAGACGTCTTCCACGAGGTGAAAGAGGCCTTGCACCATGACGAGGAGGAACGCCCGCGCCCACATGGTGACAGCGGTGCGGGTGCTGAGCAACAAATCCAGACTAGTAACTATCGATTCCAATCCTTTGCGCCTGAGACTTCCGGTTCCGTCAAGTGGTATGTCGACGGGGCCTCGTATTTCTATGCTGTATCTCTGGCTCTTGAAGGTACGAAGTGTGCAATATGATTTTATTCCTGGGCCACCTTTTTGACAGGGAATGCAGAGGCCAGAGAAAGTGTCTATATTCTAGATTGGTGGCTGAGCCCGGAGCTCTACCTCCGTCGACCCCCTTCGCGCAATGAACAGTACCGCCTCGACAATATGTTGCGGGCTGCTGCTGAGAGAGGCGTTGAAGTGCGCGTCATCGTCTACAAGGAGGTCACCCAAGCTCTGACTCGTACGTACTCTCTTCAGCTGGTAAAATCGCGAATTTAGCTAACACTATAGGTTTTCAGTGGATTCCGCAGTGAGTGCCTACCTAGGTAGTTTACTAGGTTCCTGGAAATACCGGTCATACTAATTTCACTTATCAGCATACCAAGCACGCTCTTGAGGCCCTGCACCCGAATATCAAGGTGTTTAGGCACCCTGATCATCTACCAACAGATCGACAGAAGCTTGAGACTGCTTTCGCCGACTTGTCCCTGGACAGCCTGAAGTTGAACGACTTCAACCTATCCAAGGTCTCAGGAGATGCTCTGAAGGAGCTTTACGGTTCATTTGGTGACACTGTCTTGTACTGGGCTCACCACGAGAAGTTATGCGTCGTTGATCGACGTATTGCCTTCATGGGCGGTCTCGACATGTGTACGTTGAGAGACCTTGTATTTATTGAGTCTCCCAAACTTTTGCTAATGGACCACAGGCTTTGGAAGATACGACACCAACAGTTAGTCGGACACTATGATACTCCTAGAAGTGCCTCAACTTGCTGAACGTTAATAGGTCATCCCATTGCCGACGCCCATCCCGGTAATCTTGATGCCATCATATTTCCCGGTCAGGATTACAACAATGCCAGAATTTATGACTTTGAAGGAGTTGACAACTGGGATCACAATAAACGTGAGTGTACAAAGTGCTATTTTCTAGCAAATGTCTTACAGAACCGCAGTGGACCGAACCAAGAGCTCGAGAATGGGATGGTCTGACATTGCCATCTCCTTGAAAGGCCCCATCGTAGGCAGTCTAATCGAACACTTCACGGACCGATGGTATGTTAGCATCAAACGTTGGAAAAGGGTAACTAATATCATCTAAGGAACTTCATATTCGACGAGAAATATGCCAAGAGAGATGCTGGCAAGTATGAGAGGATTGGCTTCGGCGGCCCTACCGAACGATCCCGTGAAGGACCCCATCACTTGATGGATGAGTTCGGAGGCCATGTCAATCGGGGTATAAGACACCTCATTGGCCAAGAAGGCGAAGAACATTATGGACACCGTGACCGTGAGCGTGCTCACGATAACTACGGCCATGCTGGTAACGTCAAAATCCAACTGTGCCGAAGGTAAGCCTATATTTACCTCCTGGGATATTCTAGTCGGCTTAAGTATATACTAATCATCCTTAAGTTGTTGCGAATGGTCCGCTGGCCATCCAACGGAGCACTCAATCGCCAATGCGTACGTCAACGCCATCGAAAATGCTCAGCACTTCGTCTACATCGAGAATCAAGTAAGATCTTAGCTTGGGCATCCAGAGACTAAGAGTATCTAACAAGTCGCAGTTTTTTATCACAGCAACCTCCGACGAGCAGCGCCCAGTTGAGAACAAGATAGGCGCCTCCATCGTGTCGCGCATCGTCCGCGCCCACAACAACGAGGAGGACTTCCACGTCATCGTCTTGATGCCGGCCGTTCCCGCTTTCGCCGGCGACCTGCACTCCGATGGGGCTCTCGGAACCCGCGCCATCATGGAGTTCCAGTACAACAGCATCAACCGCGGCGGCCACAGTATCATCGAGTGCTTGCAGCAGCAAGGCATCGACGACTGGCGCCGCTACATCGGGTTTTACAACCTGCGCAACTACGACCGCATCAACATCTCCTCTGCTCTGAGACAAGCCGAGCGGGAAAGCGGCGTATCATACGAGGAAGCCCGCCGCGAGCACGATGACAGGGTGGGCGGATACCCCTACGGCGACCGCAGCGAAACCGAAGGAGGCCAATACGGCTACAACAGCGGAAGCTACGACCGCTACCAGTCCGCCGCGTCGAATGTAGACGACAGCACCTGGGACACCGTGTCCAGCTGCTACATGGAAGGCGGGCCGGACATCCGCTCGGTGCCGTGGAACGGGAGCGAGGAGGACGAGCTCAACGCCTTCGTGTCCGAGGAGCTGTACATCCACAGCAAGGTGCTCATCGCCGACGACCGGCTCGTCATCTGCGGGTCCGCGAACCTGAACGACCGCAGCCAGCTGGGCACCCACGACTCCGAGATCGCCGTCGTGATCGAGGACCCCACGCCCGTCGAGAGCACCATGAACGGCCGCCCCTACACCGCCTCGCGCTTCGCAACGTCGCTGCGCCGCCAGCTGTGGAGGAAGCACCTGGGCTTGCTCCCGGACCAGCGCTGGGACCAGCCGAACGCGAACTGGACGCCCGTGGACCGCGACCCGCAGCAGTACGACTGGGGCTCGCAGTCGGACCGGCTCGTCGAGGACCCCCTGAGCGAGGACTTCCGCCGCCTGTGGACGGAGACGGCACGCACCAACACCGAGGTCTTCACCAAGGTCTTCCACCCGGTCCCCAACGACAACGTGCGCAACTGGGACCAGTACGAGGACTTCTTCAGCCGGCACTTCGTCATCCCCGGCGGCGACGACAAGGACAAGGACAAGGACAAGGACAAGGACAAGGACAAGGACAAGCAGGAAGAGGCGAGGCGGCAGGGCAAGGTCGAGTACGGCCACGTCGTGCGCGACGAGTTCCCCGGCGGCGTGGCCGAGGTCAAGGACTGGCTCAGCCGCGTCCGCGGCACGCTCGTCGAGATGCCGCTCGAGTTCTTGATCGAGGTCGAGGACCTCGCGAAGGAGGGTCTCAGTCTGAATGCGTTTACGGACGAGATCTACACCTAACGTGTGTGTAGGTAGGCTATCAGCTTGCTAATGCCCTCGGGGAGGGCAGTTGGAGAAGCCGAGCCGATGTTAAGTAGATCCTTCGCCTTCAGCAACCTCCTAAATGAACACTTGTATTGGGTCACAATAGCATCTTCATCTAAAAGACGGTGATAATAATACCTACACACTTAGTTGCGTGTCTGCATTTTATCAGCTAACTACAGTGATGAAATCAATGCCTTGCCAAGTAGATAGAGTCAAATCTGGCCTCAACTGAATTGCCACCGGGTTCATTTTTATGAAAGGGGAATCTCCCTGATCCTCGGCACTCGAATGGCGCTTCCACATCTCGCTAAGCACGAGGCAATAACAACAGTGACATCAAAACATATCAGACAGGAGCATATCATAGTAGGGAAATATTATTATGATGCATTCGTCTGTGTTTTCGCAATAAACAGACGGTTTAGTTTGGTTTCGTCTAACCTCTCCTTTATCTCCTCAATAGCCCCCCCTTTCCCACCCCCCGTTTCGTTCCCATAGTCCCAAATTTCGTGCAGTGCCGTAGCTTTCTGAGCTGGTATAAACGTGCCCATAACCAAGACACCGAATCTCAAAGAAAACGACGAGGGACTATTGTATGGGCGACATGTGCAAGCGCAAGGACACAAGAGTATTATACAGAACTCCCGCTGGATGATATGAACTCCAGTAACCCATGACTTCCCAATGCCGATGCTTCAAATTTTCGTTCCTGAGCGAGAAGGGTCTCAATCCTTCTTGCCATTGGCAGTGTTACCAAGGAGACCCTCCTTTATTTCTTTGATGGGGAGGTTGTCTTCTAGGCGGAAGTGACCACGATTTCTCCGGATTCGTCCTCGGAACCACGACGCACAACCTAAGGCGATACCTGCTATGCAACCGAAAGAGAGATACGGGTGTTCCGTAAACGTGACCCTTATGTCGAAGAAGATTTTCTCAAAGCTCGAAATCGTAAGCTTGGGTTTGATTAGGGGAGGAGAGGCAGTGACCTTCGAGATGGTCTCTAGAATCGATACCCGTGAGGGAACGATGGGGCTACCCGTAATAGTCATATCCCAATACCGACGATTCTAGATTCACGTTAGCGAGATGTAGAATAGTAGGTCTCATGTATACTCACGTCCTCGTCGTTTATTATGACCCGTTCACCGTCCTTGATGTCAATACCGTAAGTGGTGCGAATCCATCTTTGCCAGAAGACGCCATCGACCCAGGCAAACGTTACTTCTTTGCGGTCAGACATGTCCATGCTGATCCGAATACTTTTAGCTGCTCGTAACGCTCGCTGGTCGTTACGATCCTCAGCCTCTTCGAGACGGAGCTGCTTGGCATCTCGAAGATTCTGTCGCTCAAGCTGGAACAACTGGATTTGCTTGTCCATCCACTCATTTGCAGCGCGCTTCATCTCACGCTTAGCACTCAAGAAGGTTTCCTGGTCTTCCCTGTTAAGGATTCCGAGGACAACGATCTTCCCATCCATGATTTCGCGCGCATTTGAGGCAGTAAGCTCCGGAACGATAGGTAGCCAGACGGATTTCATCCAAGTCAAGACCAGATGAGTGTCACGCATCTCCCTAGGCGTCAAAGGTGTGTAATAAGTGGGCCGGCCTTCCCGTGATACTAACAATCTAGGCCATGTCGTGATCTTGAATCTTTCGTAGAGTGCAGGGTCCTTCGTTTTCACCAGCTTCGCGTGTCCGATTAGACTGAGAGGCAGCCTCTCAAGAGCCATGAAGTCCTCGCTCGTGGTGGCATGGTCGTAGAAGTACACGAAAATGACGTCCTCCTTCTCCTCAAGGGCTTTAAACGAAGCAGCATCGACATCCTGAACACCACTGCAAATATCCAGAGCCTTCTCAGCATACTGGATAAAATCGCCGAGCCCGCGTAAGCCGTTGTACTCGACGCGTTCGCCTCCTCTGAAGAACAGAATCGTGGGATACCCTCGAAGATGTACATCCTTACAGAGCCTGGATTCCGCATCGCAGTTGACTTCGCCGATGTTGAGCTTGCCCTTCATCTCTTTAGCCAGCTGCTGCCAGTTTGAAGCCATAGCTTGACAATGATGGCACCAGGGCGCATAGAACTTGATAAACCATGGCTCCTGGGTCATCGTAACCAAGGTCTGGAAACTTTCGGCCGTGAGAGAGACAGATATTCCTTGTTCGTTGGGGGTCTTTGTTGGCTTGGAGGGTTTCGTGCTATCCGCTTTCTGTGGCGTCGTCTTGGTGACACCAGTAGCATCGCCCTTGTCATCTTTCACGGGCTTTTCGGCGGCCTTCTCAGACTCGGACGATGCGTTGGGCAGGGCAGTAGCACCGGGTTCAGGCAGCTGGAGGTCCTTAGGGCGAGTGCCGGGCTTTTCTTTCTCCAACACACCTTCAATCATGCCAGCGATGATAGACATGCTCTTGCCGCCCTTGACTGTGTCTGCTTTCTCGCCATCTTTGTAGATTATGGTTTGGGGGTACGACTGAATATCATGCTTTGTACATAGGTCCCCGTAAGCGATGCAGTTAAGCTGGGCAAATCTGATATCGTAATACTTCTCAAAGGAGATGGCAGAAGTATCCGACTTCGGGTCGCTTGGGGCTTTGGAGGTGTAGTAATATTCGTATAGGGTCTGGTAGGTCGGCGCGAAATCTATACAATGAGGGCAATACGGACTGTCGTGGTTGTAAGCAACTTGCTGTAAGTTGATCTGAAAATTCGGAAGAGATTTTGTCACGATATCAAGAATAGCTGATGTATATTATCCGGCGGAGGGGGGTGCTCGGAAAGACAAGTTACTCACCTATAATATTTGACGACAAGGAATTTTGACAACTTTACCTCCTTATCGAAGTTGTCGGCCGTTAACTCGAGTAAAGGAGGTACCCTTTTACCATTAAAGTATGTGTTCTCCTGATCCGGACTGTCACTTGTCTCTGCACCAATTGCTTGCGCAATCCCACGGGCAGCGGCGCCGAGGAACAGCGCGAGAGAGGCGAGCCTCATGGCTGATAGCTTGCGATGTACTGTCGCGAATAACGAGCGTGTTGATGATTAAACCACCAATAAGAACGAACGAGTCGACGCAGGCAAAAGGATTCGTAATGTCGATCGGGATATTATTGATTTGGCCAAGTGCGCGACTCAGCACAAGAGGTTGAAGACTGCAGAATCGGGACGAGTCCAGGCTTATGAGAAAGGGGCAAAGGAGAGCTCTAGTCGCGTCACCGGCTGCAGTGCATCGGAATATGTTCAAAAGGAAGCAAATGAAAAGAAAAGAAAACTAGAATAGGAAGAAAAGGCAGGCGGTCGCGTCCGCAGAATTAAGAAAAGCCAACTCGGAGCAAAAAGAGATTCAAGAGGCTCGAGTTCACTAATAGTGGCCTGTATCACATCTGTTGATTAAGATGCTAGATAGCACGTAAGTTGGAAAGGATGCGAAAATTGAAGTGTTGAAACGAGACTATCGCCCTGCCCTCTAGGCCCTCTACACTAGGCTCTTTGGCTCTCTCTCTCCAGGAGGACAGTGCACCGCCTCTCGCCTCTCGCCTTCCTTCTGCTGATTTACCTGTGCAGCAGACTGTGTGGATCACGTAAGACTGGGTACCTCTAAGTACTTATTTTAGATGAGCCAGCCCTGCAACGGCTAACTGCAATAATGGCCTTACACAAGCTACTCCAGAGGTACGTCCCCACTCATTTACACAGTACATGTAGATCTAGGCCCTATCAAAACCTCCACACGACCCCTTACAGTAGCGACCACTTGCTAAAAAGGGACCTATGGAATTGAGACGCCAACGAAACTCTGCTTAGCCTTAGCCACGCTGGCCACGACGGACCAGGATGAGATGGGACGAAGTGTGGCTGTCGCAAGGTGGCATCTTTAGCCAGCAGTTGCGACTCTCGAAGACCTCCAAGGTACATATATGGTAATTAAGCGGTTCGGTCTCAAAATAATTGGAGCAAGTCTGTTGAATATAAAACTGTAACCTCCCAGCTTTAATCGCCAGATTGCAACTTGCTCGAGATGCATGGTGGATGAATTCTACCATCTTCAAATTATGGCTATCCTCGTATTTGCCTTCCCATTGTGTTATGCACAAACCCGAAAATAGTGGACGCTTGTGGCGATCAATCGGACGCCAAGAGACGCCATTCATAACTGTGGCCGCGAAGCATCAAAGGTTAGATCAGCCAGTCCGCGTCAGCCCTGTGGACAGTTGAAACTTCAAATGCATGTCTTCGTACGCACCTGCCGCAAGACAGTCTATCCCTGGTTGTGGCGTACAGGCTTGCAATATCAATCGGTATACTTCATGACCATCTCCATCATTTCCCATTCTAACAATCTACTCTTAAGTCGGCCTTCTTAGATATGGCTGAGCCTCCGCCAAAGCGCCGCCGGCTGAGTGATACAAGCCAGGCTGACACCAACAAAAAGCCCGGTGAACTTCCGGCGTCACTATCGCAACCTATCAGTCCTCCCCGGAAAAGAGTAGCCCGAGAGCGTAAGTTTATTCCTTCCCCGATTCGGCTCACAACCATCAGGGATCTTTCAGAAGAGTCAAATGTCGGCGCCGTGTCACTCCATGACCTCCTCGGAGATCCACTCATTGCCGAGTGCTGGGAGTTCAACTATTTGCACAATGTGGATTTCCTCATGAGCCATTTCGACGAGGATACGAGATCCCTCGTCAAAGTCCATATCGTTCATGGTTTCTGGAAGAAAGACGATCTTAATAGATTGTCACTAGAGGTAATGTATTCTCCTTATCTTCCCAGCTATCTTGTGTCCTCTGTTTGAGCCCCTTGTCCTACCTTTGTACCCTGTGTGAGAAGATACGTGCGAATAAAGTAAGCCCTCATCGCCTCACGACTGTAACACATAATGCTAAGAACGAGTTGGCACTATCATTGCTGTTCACGTCCTACGTGCCAGAGGTCCGGTTTTGTAGAAGTAGCTTCAAGATTGTTGCATGGGCCTAGCTAAGACGTGTATGCCATATCTGGTGCCACATAATCAAACTCTCACTCAATTTACTTTTATCAACGCCGCCGCAAGACTTGACGGTACTAATGCAGTCACAGCAACAATCTGCCCAGTACAAAAATGTTACCCTTCACACGGCGTACATGCCTGAAATGTTCGGTACTCATCATTCCAAGATGCTCGTACTCTTTAGGCATGACGACACAGCCCAGGTCATTATACATACGGCCAACATGATCTCCAAAGACTGGACGAACATGACGAATGGAGTTTGGCAAACACCACGTCTCCCTCGACTAGCAAATCCGCAGAACTCCACAAGGCCAGACACAAGTTTTGGCAACGGACCAAAGTTTAAAGCTGATCTGCTTAACTACTTACGAGCTTACAACACCAAAAGACCTGTCTGCAAGTCTATGGTCGAGGAGCTCGCCAAGTATGATTTCTCTGCTGTGCGAGGTGCGCTTGTCGCTAGCGTACCAGGGAAATATGACGTGAATGAGGATGACCCGAGCAAGACTCGCTGGGGGTGGACAGGCCTCAAGCAAGCTCTCAAATCGGTCCCGGTTCAAGCTGGAAAGTCAGAGGTTGTAGTACAAATATCCTCTATTGCGACACTGGGTGCCACGGATAGCTGGCTTAAAAACACTCTATTCAGTTCATTATCATCGTCGACCCGAGCGAACGCACCGAAACCTAAGTTCAAGATTATCTTTCCCACCCCTGATGAAATAAGACGTTCTTTGGATGGCTATGCCTCTGGCGGGTCCATACACATGAAGATACAGTCGTCGACTCAGACGAAGCAGCTCCAATACTTGCGGCCTATCCTTCACCATTGGGCGAACGATTGTGAGAAGGGAATAAGTGAGTTTTGAATCCATTCAATTCTGATGATAATTATCAGCTAAATTTCCCCTCGCGCAATTAGTTGAAGAAGGCGAAATCCAGGACGGCGGACGTAAGCGCGCGGCACCGCATATCAAGACTTACATCCGCTATAACGAGAATAAATCTATCGACTGGGCTTTACTCACTTCGGCCAATATATCCAAGCAAGCATGGGGCGAGGCTACGAATGGATTCGGGCAAATACGGATCGCTTCGTGGGAGATAGGACTTTTGGTCTGGCCTGAACTGTTCGAGAGCAACGCTAAGATGGTGGGAACCTTCATGAAGGACGTTCCTGCGGAGGAAGATCTCGACGGTGATGAGCCTCTAGTCGGGTTGAGAATCCCATACAGTCTCCCTTTGCAACGGTACGGGGATAGTGAGGTCCCGTGGGTGGCAACGACCAGTTATAGTGTACCAGATTGGATGGGCAGGGTCTGGGGCGAGTAGCCCATAGATACCTAACGTGGTTGAGGATGCAACTGAAGTTGAAGTTACTTCCAGTGCTAACGGCTTCCGATATCAAGGGCTTAGGACTGTTATTCTTGGCTTCATCGTAATGGGCCATTATCAACTACGTTCAAATACTGAGACGGATATACCCGCCCATTTAATCCAATTGTTAGATATCAATATCAAATTCTCACACTTCACTGAATCGCCGAATCCATGTGGAGTTTATATATTCTCTATGTAGTACTGCTATAATCCTCGTGTAGTGTCTTGCAACGCATAGATATACGACCACAAAGTTGGCGTCGTTTCTCCGACTTCTAATTGTGCTGTTCTTCAAACGCAGGGCTAATTGGTTCAAGGTAACATGACATATACTGGATAGTCGCCGCTGCTGGTGCTCAGGCGTCTACACGAGTCTAAGACTTGACCGCCTCGGGAACCTTGTTGGCGTCGTAGCCGTACTTCTCCTTCAACTCCTCAACCTTCTTGACGTAGCGGTCTTGGGCGACCTCGGCGGTGACACCTTCGTCGACCAGCTTCTGCCAGGCCTGGTACTTGTACTTGGCCTATGTTGCGGACTGGAGTTAGCATATGTCTACGCTATGCGGCTTTGCTAAGTCTGCATTTGAAGTTGCTTTGAGAGAGGTGCCAGGGAGTAAAAAATAGGTGGAATATCGCTTACCTTCAGGTCGAACATGCCGGGCTTCTCGGCTTTGCCGAAGTCCTCGCCGTTGCCAACCTTGAAGAGAGCTAAATAAGACCGTTGTTAGTCTTGTAACTGAACACATTCTTCCCGTCCTAAGCTACCACAAGTGGTAGGTATATAAGGAGGATTTGACGATGCAGCAGGAAGCAGAGGGAGGATTAAGTACCGTAGAGCTCGAGAAGTTCATCGTTGCTGGGCTTGGAGGTGAGCTTCTTGGAGTCCTCCTGGGCCTTAGCGAAAGCAGGGCTGATGTCGACCATCTTGACGGGTAGTGGTGGTGTCTTTGGAAGCTGTGCGGCTGTTGTCGTGTTAGTTGCTGTAGATTCTCTTCGCTTATGCAGATCCAGGAAAGGGCTCTCTGCTGACGGTAGAGATCAGGTACCTTATTACTTTACGTGGCTCAAAAGCGCAGAGAGAATGGTATTGTATGGCTATGTATCTCGACGTTTGGATGTTGTTATTCTCAGGTAGCCACTACTCTGCTAGAACGTTGTCGGGAGGTTTTGGCGGGGTAGATCGCTTCAGCCATAATAGATAGACTTTCGTCATGCGTCCATTGAGTGCGCGGGGTGACGCGAGATTACAGCTTGTGGTTGGTCGCACTGCCTTCAGGGACCCACTAGCCTATGAAGAACCCTCGGATGGCCATCAAGTTGGGAAACCATAAAATTCCCAGGTTTGACGGAACCTTGGAAGCTTGTGAACCGGCATATATATGGACCGTCCCCCGAGGTCCTTGAGGCCGATTTGTCACTTCGACAGTGGGCCTCTCAAATCATCATGTCTACCACCGGACGCCGACGGATGACACTCTCCGCGGTTGGTATTGTTCCTTCATCCTGAGTGGATCCCATTCTTCAGCTCGCAAGCAACAAGTGAGAGACGCGTACTGCTCTGTATCTGACATGAGTGGATATCTATCCCGAACGATACGTAGTCGGCTAGGTCAGCTTACTCGTGCCGGTGAGGATTATAATGAAGATTATCTGTATCCGTCCCAGGTATCTCTTAGTCAACCTCGTCTGAAACTACTGAACCCGGTGTCAACGCGTGTGGAAGTCCACTATATATGTCCCCCGCCGAATGGTGTCAAGTCAAATGAACTTATATGTGAACTGGACGCAGATGTATTCTACTTATGTCACGGAACCGATTTGTTTCGCCATTGAGACGAGAATGCATTTGTACGCGCTAGTACAAAAGGACCCTGTCCGCTGCAAGACGCAATTTCCATTTTCGAGAAGCATTGCCGGATACATAGGGGATTACTGATCGATCCCGTAAGGCTATCCAATGGGGCCCGCAAGAAAGGACTATCCCTGTCTCCATTAACCCAATAGTTCGTGTCCGCGTCCGCCATCTAAAAGCGTCTTGGAGCCTCGCCTACGCTTCTCACGTTCGGGACCGAGCTCGTCCCCTTATCCAAACTGCCCCTCTGCCGACTGCTGCCTGCAGTGGCAGCTTCAGTGACTAGTTGCTGGCTTTAGGAGTCAAAGACAGGGGAGTGCCATGCATTTCGTTAACGGAGAGCACGTGGAAGCCGAACTAATCGTTTAAAAGTTGTTCTCTCCGGTAGTACCAAGAGATCAGCCATTCCCCTAGCCAAGTTACTTCTCTCGGCGCTAACGAAGAAGAACTCCTAAACGTATTAACTACTAGTCTCTTCACGAGCTTGGGTGTTAAAGCGCGTTTGGGGAATTGCCGTTCGGACGGCCGTCGGAGGGCGAAAGGAGACACAAACAAGGGGCAGCGGTTTGTTCATGTGGCACAAGACAGCCTTCCAAATACTTGGGATTCGATGTTGATATTGAACCCTGTCACTCGTCTACTTGCAGACGCCCGTAACCCCGATTCTGACAAATTAACCATTTGCGTAGGCATACTCCATTATGTCAGCCTTGAGATGAATATTATTCATCCAATGGTTCCGAGCTAATTCCTCTATTTGAGTTCCTAGCTTATGACGCCCTACTGGCCTGCCCGAGTATTGTGAGATGTGAGCACAGGATCGCCACGAATCTCAAACAACCGGCAAGGGTCTAGGCCGCTGGGCTTCAGTGGGGTCTCCGTTTGAGGCGTACACTACCAAAGTTTACATATCTGATATAAGCTCGTCCCTCCCTGTTGTAACACTGGCAGCATATAAGACTTCAGTGCCTGCTTCCCGACTGCCCTGCTTCTCAGTGCTTGCCTTTTCGATTCCCCCCTTCGTTGCGCTCGTTCGATGATACCCCAACGTTCATAGACCCTACATGTATTAAATACCTGACACATCCCTATAACCACTCACCCTCCCGTCGAGCCTTCTTATCAGCACTTTGAAAGACCTTTGTTTCCGCCAGCCGGACTTCTCCAATTAGAATGACCAACACAATTGTAGTCCTCGGCGGTGCCTACGCAGGCGTAGGAGTTGCACACCGGCTTCTGAAATACACGAAACCGGAAGTGAAGGACTTGAAAGTCATTCTCGTTTCTCAGGTGAGGGAATCTGTCTAAGCTATTGCTGTTCTGGCTTTGTGGTCCAAAGACAAAGCGAAATTGGAAACAATGTGACACTGAGCTTGTAAGAGAGGAACCACGTGATCGGAATCTCTACATGGACATCAGACCCCAGCGCATCCACTCCGGTTTCAGCTGGGACGGGAATGGAATGAAAATGGAAAAAAGAAGACTTGATCGACAGGCACAGATTTACAAAATTTGATACTGATTCGTCGCAGAACAGCCATTTCTTCTGGAACTTGGCATCAGTCCGTGCAGTCGTACCGGGCCTCCTGAAAGAGGAACAATACAGTCAACCCATTGAGAAAGGTTTCGCCAAATATCCGGCAGACTCCTTTGAGTTCATCGTCGGTAGCGCCGAGGGCGTCGATATCATTGACAAGACAGTCAAAATCTCAACTAAGGATGGTGAACGGGTGTTGAACTATGACCACTTGGTGCTGGCGACCGGTACGCGCGCCGTCAACAAGACGGTGCCCTGGAAGAGCAACAGCACCTACGAGGAGACCGTAGCGCTCATCTCGGAAGCCCAGAACAAGATCAAATCTGCCAAGCACATCGTGGTAGCGGGCGCTGGTGCCACAGGGTGCGAAGTTGCGGCCGAAATCGCCTTCGAATACGGCAAGGAGAAAGAAGTAATCCTCCTATCGGGCGACAGCGAAATCCTGAGCGGAGATTCTCTAGCATCCAATGTAGCAGGCGAGCTCAAGAAGCTGGGTGTCCAGATCCGCAAGTCGGCCCGTGTTGCAGATTCCCACCAGCTCCCAGACGGCAAGGTCGAAGTCGTGCTCCAGAATGGCGAGAAAATCACCACGGACTTTTATCTGCCCACCATGGGCATGGCGCCCAATACCGAGTACCTCCCCGCCGACCTGCTGACCGACAAGAAGTTCGTCGACATTGATGAGTTCTATCGGGCCAAGGGCACCAAGGACGTCTGGGCTGCTGGCGACATCGTATGGAAGCCTCGAGGCAGCTTTGTGCTTTCGGACAAGCAGGTAAGCCAGTGCTTGACTAAATCGAACGTAGAGGTAAGAGATTTCAAACAGGGCTAACTCTGAATAAAAGGCCGCCGGTGTCGCCAAGAACATCGACCTCGTCCTCAAGGGCAAGCAACCCGTCCCGGTCAAGACGATACCGATCAACGTCTTGATGGTGGCGACGGGTCGGAGCCGCGGTGCCGGCCGCTTGGGCTCCGTCAAGGTCTTCTCCATCATGGTGTACCTGATCAAGGGCAAGACGCTCGGCATAGAATCGCTGCCCCGTTACGTCGACGGAAGCGCATTCTAATCTCCGTCGGGATAATCATGACTCGAACACGGCTTCGGGCTGAGCGTTTCTGAGACTGTTGGCGCCTGAGAGGAACTTCATGAACAGGTTGCCATCGTCGTGGTTCTGAGGGCGTGCTGGATAATACCTACATAGCTGAGATAGACGGGGCCGAGGAGAGACGTTGACATGTACCTTAAGATACCCCTGCCCCCCCTTGTTAATGACGGGACGCTTGTTGATGGTGGCGTCATAATAGAAATAGATGGCATTTCCTGGTGATATATGCTTATTCGTCTCTCTCGCTACCCCGTCAAAGGCGCCAAACTTGGTCTTATGACTTGTGGTAATACCTAGACCAGACCGTGCTATTCATTCGTAATATAACCCGAATCTGAAGTTGTACATTTGATTACAGACTACCGTAGGTAGGGAAGCTCGCTCTCCCATCTCAGCCAGACGCGGACCGTCGAGTCCTTCTGTGCTCACGATCATGACATATATGCCTTCTTGGTAGACGGCCTACCTATTCCATTTTCCAGGCCGCTCATCTCCCCGCCTTCTCGTCCTCGATCTCCCTCCTCAGCTGCTCCAGGACCTGCATCCGGCTAGCCAGATGCGCCTCCAGCCCGTCGACCTGCTCCCGCACCGTCTGCAGGTCGTCCGCCACGCCCCGCAGGCTGCTGCCCGTCTTGGCCTTGCCCGTGCCCTCCTCCAGCTCCCGCAGCTCCCTCCGCTTGTAGTCCAGCAGCTGCTCCAGCTCGCGCTTCACCAGCGCGGGCTTGGAGTCCCGCTTGCCGCCGCTCCGCCGGCTGGCCTCGGCCTCGACCTTGGCGATGCGCTCGTCGAGCTCGGCGAGCTGCTTCTTGAGCCGCACCTCCTCCCACTGCTCGTCCGACTGGGCGCCGCTGAAGTCGGTCCCGGTGGCCTTGAAGCCGCCGCGGCCGAGGCGCGTGAGGTACTGGTCGCCGAACTTGGCCTTGCGGCCCGTGGTCGTGGTGTCGTCGGCCTTGGCGGCCCAGCGCGAGGCCGCGGGGTTGTTGCGCGCGCTGTCGAGCTGGTAGTCGATCTGGTTCCGCTCGAAGGACGCCCTTAGCGACGCCGGCACGGTCCGCGGGATCCGGTACCCCTCGTGTCTGTTGTTGAGGATGTGGAGGAAGGCCAGGCAGGCGTCCTTGTTGATGGTGGGCGAGGCTGATGGGTTAATCAGGTTCCAGGCTGATCGGACGTCGGTGTCGGGCACGTCAAGGGATTCGTAGAGTTCTGAGAGGGCGTTGACTGTTTGGCCGTTGTCAGGACTCAATTTCCTTGAAATGTGACAGTATAAGAGGGCTTACATGATATCTCCCCTCGCATGTCCCGGTTCTCCTGATATATGGACTCGTACTTGGCCTTGTCCTGCGGGCTCATGTACCAGTCGAAGCCGTCCTTGAGCCCCGGGGTATCCGAGTCGTCATCGACCTGCTCGAACTGAACTTGTTTGCCGGTGAGGGCGCGGTTGGCTTGCACGAGGTGAGCTTTGGATTCGGGGACGAGCCAGTCGGGGAGTGTCGTGGGGACATCATTGTATTCCTATAGTTTTGAGCTATGTCAGCTCCTCACTGTAGCGTAACAGGACATATATTAAAGGCAAAGGAGAGGAGATGGGCGAAGATTCAAAGTGTATAGCACAACTTACCCCGTTTACCAGGTCGAAGATGATGCGCATGGCGACGCAGAACTCCTCGAAGTCTAGGTTGCCGTCATTATCGACGTCGGCCACATCCCACACGCGCTCGAGCTGGTCGTCCCGCAATCCGCTGTTTTTCAGCAGTGGCGCTGCCTGCTCGCCCGTCAGGTACTTGCCGCCATTGGTGCGCGTCGTGAAGATGTTCCAGTACGTCTCGATCTCCTGAGCCTCGATGCGAGGTGCCATTGTGAGGCACTAGAAATAGGGGGGCGGCTCCGTATCACGCGAATACGTATTTGGGCTCGCTATATCATTCCAAAAATAGTTTGTTCACACTTGATTCGTACTGTCCTGTGGTATTTGCCTAAAGTCGCTACGTAGAGTATATGAAGCACAGGTATGTACATGTAACTATTTACCAGCTATGTATGTCCTCCACAGCCATCAGTTAGAGCATGCAACTAACCTTATCTTATCTCAGGTGGCTTACATACGTAGGTTTCATAGCGCATGACTTATTAGGATTAGCGTTTGTGCCGCTTCTGCTCAGGCTCGGCTAACGCTTTTGGTAATATTTATGCATATGTAGGTACCTAGGTACCTAAGTTATAGAGGACTCCACTTCTGACCCTGGAGCCTCTGTATCGTCCTAGGAGCGTAGGAACTCAAAAATCAACAGCGTAATCTCATCCCAAAGCCTTCTACGCCTCTTGACGGCTCTATCGCCGCCCGCGGCTTTCTCATACGCTGTATCCCTTTGAATGCTGCCTCGGCTCCGTGACTTATACCCCAGTTTTACGAGGGCTATTGCGTAGAACCCGGACAGCCCCCGGCAGACCGTTATCCGTGGCACATTCAGTGGGGCTCCGCGTAGTTAAAAGCTTCCAAGACTTGGAGCTTTCGAAATCAGGGGCCGTGTATCAGCTGTGGCTCAGTTATACAACCACGACCAATTACACTGCAATATCTAGTCAACCTAAGGTATGGGTGGATAGCACATTGAAGACTTCAAGCATCTATAAGGAGTTTCAGTGTGCTTAATTTCTCATTTTACAAGTCGGAGCTTCGATGAGCAAGACCCTCATCAACCTAGCTGCGTGTCATTATACATGTATGCAGTGTAGCGAGACCGTTCTATACTCGCTTAATCCCTTGACCCCTTAGAACATTTCCCCTTCTAACGCCCTGCAGATCCATTGATCGGTCAATGCTATAGTACATAGGGGTTTGTATCTCTCACAAGGTGGACAGTAACCACTTCCTATGAGGCAAAGAAGAGACAGCCTTCAGATCAGTCTGCCATAAATAGCCGTCTAATCGTAGCTGAATGGGTATCATGTAACAACTGGAGTCGTAGTGGACCCCCCACTTCCTTCATTACTAGGAAGAGCTTGCTGGGCTGCTTCCATAAAGCCCGGTCGCCATCGTTGCAAATATTTGACGGCCATGGGTCGTGCATCCTCATAATCCGTCCAGATATCCTGTATGACGTCTAAGGCGAGATCTCTAACCGGGGGACGCATCACCACCAAGTAGTACAGCGTTGTGAGTGCGAGATTCACTAAGCTGGGGTCTCGACATAAAGTCTTGACCCGCGAGAAAATGGCTTGGTTGAGTTCAGGCAGCTCGCTAAGGAATCTTGTCAAGACTTTGTCTTGCGAGTGGAGGTAAGGGATAAACCCATCTAGAAGACGGAGTGCCCATTTCTCATAGTGAAGGGGAACGTGGCGAGGGAAAGGCGCGGCCGACGCGGACCGCTTTTGAACTTGGTCATTGTACCACTCCTCGTTCAACCAGGATACGGCCACCTCGATTCGCTTCCGGAAATCTTCCAACACATAGTTGAACAACATCTCTCGAATTGAATCGCTTAGGCGAACCCTCGGCATGGATCCCTTGGTATCCTCGTCATCCTCCGGGACGTCATCAAGTCCTGCATTGGTGCGGGTTGCTAGGCGAGTGATAATGGTGATCCACGAGTCTCGATCGTATGTAGTGGCAGCGAGTCTATTAACACCAGCCTTGGGCTTTTTGACGGCAGGATCCTCGAGGGTTCTCATGGTACTGAAGACTCTTGTTATTGATCCTTGTCCTACCTTTGTAGCTTGGTCTGGATTCAGAGTCGGAGGTGGTGGCAAATGGAACGTAGGTAATGCAAGCCCGCCTAATGCCGGCTTGTCTAATTCACGTGGCTCAGCTGACGGCGAAGAATCAAGCTTGTTCAGAATCTGCTCCGTGTCTTCTGCTGCATAGTAATCGGGCTCGTAATCATCTTCATCCTCCTCCACGTCAAGTGGAGCGGTCTCGGGGTTCATAGGCTTCGGTTGGGCTTCATACAGCGCCGTCAAGCGATCGCGAACACCCTATGCTTTGGTAAGATAGTGTCGCGATAGAAGGAAGCCTGAACATACCTGAATGGCCCGATCTAAGAGTTGGGGATCTATACGTGCCATGGTAGTGACACTTATTTTAGCGGCAAGGGCTGCTGGAACATTGTCACCGACATTAAAGTGTCTGAGTCCCTCATTATTGATGAATGTAAAGATGTCTGCTAGGCTGTGCGGACCGGGCTTCAACGGGGTTATCTCGACTTGGAGATGAGACGACATAGTTCCCGTTCGCTGACGCTTGGGATCTGCTCCATCGGCTTGCTCCGGAGGTGCCCGTTTACGGCTTCCCTCGTCGAAGATCTCGGCTCGTGAGCGCATAAGTCGTTCAATATATTGTTGCATGCGACCGACCAAGGGATTCTGCGGGTTCCTATGACATGGTTAATGACATGAGATATCGGTAGGTACGGGGTCCCTACCGTCTAGATAAGTGCATGAGCAGCATGCGCGTAGTTTTCTCCATCGACTTCACAAGAACCTTAGTCTTGGGGTTTAACGGTGAATTCGCGAGCTTCAAGGGGTTGAAGTTCAGAACTGTGTTAAGGATCCTGTTGGACGTAGCTGGTCTATTTCGCACTAGAATAGACAACGTGTTTAGAGTTGCATCTACAATCAAGGCATCGCTGAAGAAGCCGCGCGTTAGTAGATACTTTCGCAGTATGTGTTTCGTAGCAACTCCCTACCTGCTATTGTCTTGCAAAACCCCAAGCATTCTATCCAAAAGTCCTGAGGCCTCGGCCTCGAGCTTAGGCGCATCAAGTATCGAGTGATTCGGGGGAATCATCAGAAGCGATATGTCAAGGGGGTCACCGCGCTGCAGACAAGAAATCAGTATCTCTCGAACGATACGAGTATGGGGGATTCTTACTCTTGGCTCAGGATTTATACTCTGCGTCTGTGCGAGAACAACTCGCTGGGCGAACTTGATGCAGACTATTTTGATGGTCAACGGAGCAATGTCCCATATCCGTAATATTCTCGTCTTGATAGCAGTCATGCGCTCCCACGTGTGCGTGTCGTATGAATTGTTGATACTGGTACGGATGCAGAGGTCAGCGATATGAAAATCGGTTCACATCTTAGGAGAATACATGAGATCTAGAAGGGGGAGGCGCATGGAAGCGCTCGAGTCTACGAGGAGTCTACAGTGGGCAAAGCTGAGCGAAACCTACATCCATCGTAAGGCCAGCGGATATATACTGGCCGCAGCCTGGATAATGCTTCTGAGAACCAGCACATCTTGATTGACATCCTCCACCAATAGCTTGAGTGTCTCTAGTACTACAAGAGACAGTGTCTCTTTCTGACCGGGTGCGATTGCCGGTGTTGCAAATGCTTCGGCAAGGAAGTCAGCGCCCCATCGTCGGAATTCCACTTGCGATGAAGGTCCTATGATGGGCAATGTAGCTTGAATGACTTGTGTGTAGTAATTGGCATTTCCTAGAACCAACTTTCGCGCGCCCTCGAGTTGGCGGATTTGGTCTTGAACAGATAGCTGGGCGGCGGTCGCCATCGTGATTTACCTAGATCGACCCAGGGCGGATTCAAGGTTCGGTAGAAATTAGGAGGGTCGGGAGCAGAGGTGGAGGGAGAGCATGTACGGATGTACGGTAGGCCGATTGTCGCAGGCCTTGGTATACCTGAGTGATGGTGTTGTGGTAGAGATCAGAATCGAGCTAGAGGTGGGAGGGCGTTGAACAGAAAAACGTTGGAGATGTCGCGTCGTGTGTATGGTGTATGGGTGTGGGTGTCTGCCCGGTGATGTCAATTATCAGATCGCCGGGTAGATATCCTGCATTCATTGTTTGCACACCATGCCAGCATAAGCGATTGGGAATCCCTGCTCGAAGCTGGTGCAGTCTATCTCGGGTGTGCTCTGATTATTATGCGAAATTAATCAAGGTTGTTGAAGGGAAAACCGAGTGAATGTTGAGATGTCTGGTCACGACACAGCGAAGAAAGCTTGCACCTGGGGCATCTCTTGCAGCTCTGCCAGAGAGAGAGACAAAGCTCTGGGATCTGCGGGTCGCGCAGGGGTTGCTAATTTACCGGTGTTTTCCCGACAAGGTTTTGATCCACACTAGCACTTCCTAGGTTTAGCGGCCGCTACCGACAGGAAGCAGTTGGCGCAATTTGATGGCCGCACCTGCAGTACATGTATCGTCAAGATCTGGATTCAATCGCTACATGTACGTACCTAATACAAGGCTTAGCAGCACTGTGCTCGACCTCCAATTTCTTCCCACATTGGACTTCCTCAATATCTTGTAGCATACATTCACACCACAAGAGACTCGCCCAGCGGGGCAACGAATACAAGATGGCTACTGGGTATGTTTCGAAACATCATAGCTCTACAAGTCATCTTCTCTGACTGCCCGGCAGATTTGGAAGCTCTTCATACTACGACAGGCGATACAGACAATCTCCTGCCCTCATCCGAGCACGGCGACCTTATCTCTTCAAGAATGCCGTCGTTGGATCCGCCGTCGCCGCCTTTGCCATCGGTGTTTGTACGTAGCTATCCGAAAACAGCCCATTCGATTTACTCATTCGCCTGTCTACAGATGCATACACCATCAGCGTCATCGGACAGGACGAGTTCGAAGACGTGAAGGTCCCCAGCGCGCCGACTCAAATCGAGAAGAAATAAGGACAAGGCGCTCATTTGAAGAATAGGGTTGGTAAAGACCATGGGAAGCCGTGATAACACATTGCAGAGCCTGGAAATAGCCCGGGCATGGGAGGCAATGCCTATAAGATTGCAACAGTATCTTCCAATATGAACTAGATGGTATCGTGGCCTATATCGAGGCTATGAATGAATGGAACTACCTCCCAAACGCCTAATGTGTGTCTATAGAGACGAAGCCGAGCATGTATCATAAGAGACCTCGCCATTCTCTACATTGCTTTTGAAGACACAGACCACCCTGCAACATGACACGGAAATCTGACACCTCTACCCCCAGCTGAAGCCTCTATCGCAAGCCGTGACGCCAAATGCAAGATATGTGCACAGGGTATAAGGTCCTCGTTTCCTATCCCCAAAACTATTCAACCCAGCAAGCAAGGATGCAGCACAGCCAGCCTTCTCCACGTCAGTAAGCCGCCCCAAGTTGCGCCATGTTCAACCCTCACAGAAAGTAGACCTAAGCAAAAAGTATCACAAGCTACCAATTGGCTGGCTGCTCTCACGTCTCACCGCTGTCTCCGCCGCCTTCATACTGCGAGCCTTAGTCTGTTCTAGAACACTGGCGGCTCTCGTAACTTCAGGCGAGTTAGAAAGCTGTCTCGGTAAGCTCTTTCGGGTCTTCGAAGGGCCATTTGAGGGATGGGATGTCGACCCGTTTGAAAAGGGGGGTGGTTGATGCGAATTTCGTTTAGGTCCGGAGGATGCACCTGGTATCGTACTCTGCGTATGAGCTTCATGTTGGACTGAGTGCTGCCGTTGGAGAAGGTGAGCATTTGATGGGTGGTTAGGGTTTGCCCACGGGGTCTGTTCGATAAACTGCTCGCCTGCAGGACCAAGACTCTGACTAAACGGCAGTCCCCCGTAATCCACGTAAGTAGGTCTATGTACCTGATGCCGAGGCGCTGGCTGTCGATTCCTCTGATTATATGTAGTTAGCAACGCTATAGCCCCGACAGAAGCACTCGTTCGAGGAAGACCTACATTTATAGCTTCAAAGTCA
This sequence comes from Hypoxylon sp. FL0543, assembly GCA_022578575.1. Lineage (NCBI taxonomy): Eukaryota > Fungi > Ascomycota > Sordariomycetes > Xylariales > Hypoxylaceae > Hypoxylon > Hypoxylon sp. FL0543. The sequence continues at coordinate 93,445 of MU393991.1, read as the reverse complement.
TCGTCCAATTCTTGCATAGTTGCCCCTTTCATTTCTGGTGCGGCGGGCATCCCTTTGTATTTAGCTACTCCGGACAAGATGGAAACTTCCTTGTTGTATGCTACCGCGTTTCTAATTCGTTGCATAGGTTCCGGGGGAAATCGAAGACCGAATTCGGGAATATTGTTGGCTTGCTTACGGCGCTCGTGCTGGATGTCATACCACTGCTGGCCGAGCTCCGCCAATATGGTCTCCCGCGACTCCCTGACGGCCTGGAAGTATTGCGAGTGGATTTGTGCACGTCTAGCAACAGCCCGTCTCTCCAGAGCTTCTATCTTGAGCTCTAATTCCCGATTCGCCACGCGGACTCTCTCGTCTCTTCGGGCGTCTATGCATTGCATCATGGCAAGGTACTCGGGATGTGTTGGCGTATCGGATCTCAGCATCGCTTCTTCCCGGTTCAATTGCTCGAGTCGTTCTTCATACAGCCTGAAGCAGTATTAGCTGATTAGACGGCTATTGTATGAGAGCAGGTGGTCTAACCTATCTCTGAAAGTTGCAAAACGTTTCTCGATAGCTGTTAACTGGTCGAAAGCGACCTTCTTCCTCTCGACTGCCGAACTCGGGTCAGCACAGTCTATTACTTATGAGTTAAGAGGTTGCAACATACGTTCTTCTTCATTCTTGTGAGCTGCTTCTGCTTCTTCGTCCACATCGGCCTCAACCTGCTCATCCTCGCCGGTATGAGCGCCATCCTCTTGTGGAACCGCTGCGCCCGTAAGACCTTCGGGGGGTTCGTCGCCCTCCATAGCTTGTTCTGTTGCTTTCAGCTTCTTTGAACCGCTACGCGTCTGCTTCTTAGGTATGACCTCCGGATCGGATTGAATTGCTTGGGGGGGATCGTCACCGTCATCCTCGCCAGCGGCGACGTTGAGAGCTTCGTCGGCTGAATGCTCGCCGCTGTTGGTATGCGATGATGGGTCTTCTTCATCTTGCATCGGGGTGTCGCCGTCCATGTCTTGCCGATTGGGCGCGGGAACCGAACCAGTGCGCTTTCGTGACAGCCGTGGAGTTTCAGAGTTTTCCGTAGGCATAGACGAGCGTTTTCGCTTTCTGCTCTCGGCCTCTTGACTTGTCGCTTCTGCTAGGATATCTAATATTGGCGATTGGCGTTTTGGGGGGGTCTTTGTCTCTTGCGCCGGCGGGCTGGAAGCTATTGACATTTCTTCCTCGAAGAGGGGCCGGTCGTCTTCATTTTTACCCACCTCCGTCCTTGAAATATGCCGTCGCAGTTTGCTTGGGGTCCGCTCGTATGTTTGTCCATCGGCTTCTTGAGTTAGGACGATGTCCTTATGCCGAGTGGGATTCCGGGGCGTGTCGTAGAGGCGTTCCGTTTCAGCTTCCGTGTCGTTCGCGTCGGAAAGGTCATCGGGTGAGCTAGCATCTTCGTCGCGATTATTAGGGATAGTATCGTTTGGGGCATGCAAGTCCTCTGTATCGGCATCTTTGTCTTCGACGTCGCTCAGTGGACTTGAGCCATCATCGTCGGAGAGTGGCTCGATTGGAGGGGGTGGAATGGTAAGCGGCGCGGGCGCCGTGTCTCCAGTTGCCATCTTTTAGTACTAGCTCTCTCAGAATCTTCTCAGATAAATAATAAGAGGGTTCGGTATGGGGAGTCCAAAGAAGAGCCGGCTGAAAAGACAAGGCGCTTGTCGTGGTGGGAGGAGACGGTCGAAGGAGTTTTCAGAGCTTGAATACCTCAAGCTGGACCAGGAAAGTAAACAATAGGACTGTGGATCAAATATTGTATAAACGCTAGACCGGTTACAACAAAGCTACAGCCTAGGCGATTAGAGGTGTATGTATTACAAAACGAGTGTCTGTTGAGTTGGGTGTCAAGCGTCGAGGAGGAAAGGTGGTGATCAGATGGGGAGGGTCTCGCTTTGCGCGCGAGCAAGAACTTCCAACTGTGACCGAATTTGGGTGATGCACCGGTACCTACCTGTACCTTACCCCCAAATGACCCCAACGGCATTGCCAACCCCGAGCAAAAGCGCTTCTTATCGATAGCAGGCCGCAACGCGCTACTGGCGATAAGATAAGCACCTTGCTAGAGACTTTTTTCCCAGTGAACTTTTCCCTTTCCTAGATTTGATGCTGCGCAGTGATAGCTTCATAATTGTTGGCATTGAGCATAATATCCCAAGTCGCGCACATCCAAGATGGCAAAATCGTGAGTAAATTCTTCCACATCTGTTCTCGCGAAAGCATCGTATAATAACCATCGCGCTAGAAAGCCGAGTCTGGCAGCTTCAACGAAAGCTATTGACCCCACTCTGGATGCTCTGTTCGCAAGCAGTGTAAGTCGAGTCTCTGGTAGTTGGAATGGCTGGAAGCTCATTAGCAATAGGCTGGTCCCGTACAGGCCCCCCAGAAAGCCAGATATTCGGATTTACTTCCGCCAAAGGAGAAGAAGCCCTTGCAGAAACCACAAAATACCAATACAAACTCGGACGGGGAATCAGCGGATAATTATGATGACGATGATGATGACGCTGAGACAAGCGAAGAGGTTGATGACGAGTCGCTAAGTGAGTTGGACGAAGACATCGATGTCGACGACGCCGACATTCCCTCCGAGGGCGAAGAATTATCGCCTGAGAAATCAGAGCCTGCAGAAGCGTCACTAGCACCCCAAAAGAAGGACCGTAAGAGGAAGCGCAAAGATGAGCATGATGACCTGGAGGACAGGTACATGCGTAAGCTAGCCGAGGACACTGAGAAGGAGGAACGGTCCGAGAAGCGTCGTAAGGGCGAAGCTGGTCAAGCAATGAATGGCGCGACGTCCGAACAGGAAGATTCCGATGAAGACGAAGCCCCAATGATTCACGAGTCACTCCAGAAGACAGAAGACCACGCGGATGTTGAGCTTGACAAGGCGAACCGCACTCTGTTCCTTGGTAACGTCTCAGTCGAGGCCATCACTTCGTCCAAAGCCAAGAAGCTTCTGACGTCTCACCTTTCGTCCCCATTATCCGCTTTGGACTCGGCTAGCGGACCACACAAGGTCGAGTCGATACGTTTCCGTTCTACCGCATTTTCTACGGGCGCGATGCCGAAACGTGCTGCATTCATCACCAAGTCTGTCATGTCCGCGACCACGAAATCAACCAACGCTTACGTGGTCTACTCAACGCCATTGGCCGCGCGGACTGCACTCAAAGCCCTGAACGGCTCTGTTATCCTTGACCGCCATATGCGAGTGGACAGCGTGGCACATCCCACGGCAGTGGATCACCGAAGATGCGTCTTTGTGGGCAACCTAGGTTTCGTGGACGATGAAACTGTTGTTAATACTACTGCTGAGGGAGAAACCACGACTAAGAAGCGCACGAAAGTGCCGGCAGATATCGAGGAGGGACTGTGGCGGACTTTCGGCGAGCAAGCCGGCAAGGTGGAGAGCGTTCGTGTTCCCAGGGACCCGAAGACTCGGGTAGGCAAGGGCTTTGCATATGTGCAGTTTTACGATGCCAATGATGTCGAATCGGCGATGTTACTAGACGGCAAGAAGTTCCCTCCAATGCTGCCACGGGCCTTGCGCGTATCCCGCGCCAAAGACCCGCGGAAGACCGCACTTGCTATGGAACGAACGGAAAAGGCCAAGCTTGGAGCCTTGAACGGCCGTGATAAGAAGTCTACTAGCACAAAGCACGAACCGAAAGTGACCCCCGAGCAGCAGTCTCAAGTTGGCAGAGCTGGCAAGCTCTTGGGTAGAGTTGCAGCAGCAAGACAACGACATGGGCTCAAGGGTGAAGGAATACAGCCCAGAGAAAGGAAGGGAACGGGAACAACTGTTACTTTCAAGACTCCGGAACAGGTCATCTTTGAGGGCCGTAGAGCTAGTGAGAAGGATGGTAGGCCTAGAGATTTGAAGTTTGGCAAGGCCAAGGGGAAGAAAGGCGCAGTCAAGGCAAAGACGAAGAGTCGAGGTGCTAGGAGGGCAGCCGAGTGGAGGAAGAAGAGTGCAAAGTGAAGAGAGTATCATTTGCTCGCCAGCATTACTGCGCTCTAGATATTTGCTCTGCCGTCTTTGATACCAGAATTTATATAGATGGCCACAGAGGTATAACGAATTAATAGGTATCATGCCTCCGGCCTAGAAATACATCATCGCTGACTTGGTCCAACGCAAAATGATGTATCTAACCGCCAATGGTACTAGTTTGAGCTAATGCATGTTTGGCTTGATATTTTAGGTTAGCTGTATTTCCTCGCAGGTAGGGTCCTTGCCATAAGTGCTCTCTTTCCATCAGGGCGGTGTGAAAGATTGGATGCAAGGCAAACGTTATGTGGCTTGACAATGTCGTCTAGTTGCAACGGTCAATGTAACCATTGGCCTGTCGTCGGCGTGGAAGGTACATAGGATGAAGTAGCGTATACCCAAAATCTACATACCCCTCTACATGTATCTCCAGCAAGGGAGAAGTTACACAGGCCTAAGCACCATCTCGTAGCTGCCAACCCCAGTCGAACCCTCTATTTCCCCCCTGGGCAGCAAATCATTGGACAACCCCTGAAACCTGCCCCTCATCCTAACTGATTAACCTGTGCGCCGACAGATGCGAAGTGGGAATCATATAGGTATTCTTTCTCCACACAAAAACCTACAATCGCCTTGAACCCACACCTCCTTTTTCACACCTCTTTCAACCACCAGCGCTGTGCGCATCGTTCCGACTTGCTTCTCTCCCCCAGATCGGTTCTCAATTCCAGTCTCAGGACTTCAGTCTTCTCGTTCAGAAACCACGACTTCATCATGAAGGGCGAAGTATGTTGTTGAAGCTTCCAGCTCAGTTTTTTTGCTATCGCCGACATGACCCCACTGCCACGTTGAGCTCAATCCCATGTCCAAAGCGTTCTACCTTGTAGATGAAGCGTTGTAGGCTCATGTCGGCACTTCTTCGAAGCACATAGATATTTGACATGTTTGTTTACTCGACTTTGACTGTCTAACTGACACGTTTTCTGCACCTAGATCCTCCACCTTCACTTGGGCCAGGCTGGTACCCAGCTCGGTAACAGCGCTTGGGAGCTGTAAGTGTTACACCGCTCAGTCATGTCAAACTCACTACACAAGAACTTCACGACTAACCGCCACCTCAGGTACCTCCTCGAGCACGGCCTCGGGGCCGATGGTCGCCCAGATCCTAACGCGAAGGATGTCCTCGATGGTGGTTCTTACGAGACATTCTTCACGGAGACAAGCACAGGCAAATACGTACCCCGATCCATCTTCGTCGACCTGGACCCTTCGCCCATCGACGAGATCCGCACCGGTGGTTACCGTCAGCTCTTCCACCCTGAGCTTCTGATCAATGGAAAGGAAGATGCGGCCAACAACTACGCCCGTGGTCACTACACCATTGGCAAGGAGATGGTTGACAGCTGTCTTGACCGAATCCGACGCGTTGCAGGTGAGATCTATACCTCCTGGGGGCTCAAAGGGAGATTTATTAAAATTAACTAACACCTTCCATAGACAACTGCAACTCTCTTCAGGGCTTCCTGATTTTCCATTCGTTCGGTGGCGGTACTGGTTCTGGATTCGGTGCTCTCCTTCTTGAGCGTCTCTCTACCGAGTATGGCAAGAAGTGCAAGCTTGAGTTTGCTGTTTACCCAGCTCCTCGAGTCTCCACAGCGGTCGTTGAGCCTTACAACGCTGTTCTGTCCACTCACAGCACCATCGAGAACTCTGACTGCACTTTCCTGGTTGACAACGAGGCTGTCTACGACATCTGCAAGCGCAACCTCGACATCCCTCGCCCCAGCTACGAGCACCTGAACCGTCTGATTGCTCAGGTTGTCAGCTCCATTACCTCGTCTCTGCGATTTGATGGTGCTCTAAATGTCGATTTGAACGAATTCCAGACCAACTTGGTCCCGTACCCTCGTATCCACTATCCTCTGATCAGTTACGCACCTGTCATCTCAGCCGCCAAGAGTGCCCACGAGAGCTTCAAGGTCCACGACCTTACCTTCCAGTGTAAGTTCCAATAGCCCTAAAATGAAGCTACCAGTCGACTAATTTCCCCTATAGGCTTCGAGCCCAACAACCAGATGGTTGTTTGCGACCCTCGAAACGGAAAGTACATGGCCGTCGCTCTCCTTTACCGTGGTGATGTTGTCCCTCGTGATTGCAACGCCGCTATCGCAGCTCTCAAGGCCAAGGCTTCGTTCAACCTGGTTGAATGGTGCCCGACTGGTTTCAAGCTAGGTATCAACTACCAGAAGCCCATGGCTGTCCCCGCGGACCCTGCTGATGGCGGTCTTGCGTCCGTTGACCGATCTGTTTCTATGTTGTCCAACACGACTGCCATTGCTGAGGCCTGGTCTCGTCTGGACTACAAGTTCGACCTCATGTACAGCAAGCGTGCCTTCGTCCACTGGTACGTTGGTGAGGGTATGGAGGAAGGCGAGTTCTCCGAGGCTCGTGAAGATCTCGCAGCCCTGGAGAAGGACTACGAGGAGGTGGCTGCCGACAGCTTCGAGCCGGACGAGACTGAGGCCGAGTACTAAGCTTTCTGCGTTGCGCGTATAATACCCCAGATTTTCTCTCCATCGGCTCCTATTCTTGTTGTACAAACCTTCGTATCCCTAATCCTGTTCGACATTCCAGTTGGCAAGAACGCTTCTGTTTGTTGTTGGAGTCACAAATAGAGCAGAGGAAAATGCGTGGATATCCAGCTGATCTTGGAAGGGGGCCTGGCAAGGTCAAGGAATGCGTCTTGATTCGGAGCAATGGCCATGAATGATCCTGCAGGCGGTGAATGGACGGAGTGGTCTGTTTTCTCCTATAGTTCCCGTTACCCAAGTCCTCCGTACATTTACAATACCTTCACAATTCCACAACGTCGACTAGGTTTGATGAAAGACATTAATGATTCACTATTACTGACACGTACACAATGTGACTTCTTGAAGGCATGGTCATGAATTAGTTGTAAAGCGTGAATTAATAGCTAATTATTTCAAGGAACCTCGCGGAGCCTTTGAAGTCATTATGCTAATGCTAACATCAGCCGGTTCACGGTACCTAAAAGCATGTTGTCCTGCCTAATGGCCCAGGTCTGTCCTTCAATGAGCAAAGCCCCCGTCCCATACGTACGATCAAAAGCCAGCTGCTCAGGGCTACCGCAATAGCTGTTTCAGATAACCCAGCTCCTCTTAGGGTAATGTATTAAAAGACGAATCGTCGGGCTGCGACGGATAACAGGGATATTAAACTATGGACGTCTGGAATTCCAAGACTAAGAGCAGAACCGAAGCAGCGAACAATACTACGCGGTGCTGTGATCGCGCGGCGTCTCGGAGTCGCGTATGCGGTTCAGCAAGGTCATGCCGTTGTACGCGTTGTCGGCGAAGTCGTGCAGCGTGCTGAGGGTGAACTGGTTGCAGTTCGGGAAGTGGCCGTCGATGGACTTCTGCCAGGCGGACGTCGGGTTGTGCTGCCCGGAGAGGTAGTACGACGCGTTCCAGTCTTCGATGCGTATGTCGGAGGGCCGCTCGCGGTCGGCGAGCGCCCAGGAATCTTGCGACTCTTCTTCTGGGAGGTAGGTGACGGGGGAGCCGTCGGGCGCGGGCGGCTGCTTGAGGCCTGTGGCGACCTCTACGAAGCGCTGTTCTAGGCAGCGGGAGAGGCCGCTCGGGTCGACTAGGTCGTACGTCACTTGACCCTTGCGTGGCTCCTCGTCCAGATTGTATTGATCGTAGCCTAGGTTGGCGACGCGGCAGACCCGTAGCTGGGCCTTGATCTGGCGCAGATATACGGCTATCCATTCATTGTCGTGAGAGGGGCGGACGTTAGGCAGACCGATCCAGAGCGTGTTGTCAATGTTTTGGGGTGACTCGGCACTGTAAACTGTCTTGAGATATACGCCGTCTAAATAGAGCTCCCGAAGGGAGTTGCTAAAGGACTTGAGCATCGACAGAAAACCGCAGCCCAGGACTTCAGCCTGACGCAGCTCCAAGCATGCTAGGTTCGGTAGGACTTTTTTAGGCAGCTTGCGAATTGTTGGGAAGCATCTGGAGCGCCAATCCTCGAGGGTCGATTCCCTTTGCGACGAGGTCTTGATGTCCCAGTATTGTTTTTCGTCCGCGTCTAAATCGACGAGACACAGGCTCTCCAGCTTCTCCGCCTTTGCAATCATCTCCCACAGGCGGTGGCGGAAGAGGGTGATGTGGGCGTGCCCCGCATTCCGCCGCGCCGATATGAACAGGTGCTGTAGGTCGCTGAAGGCGGTTATGATATTCTTCACGTCCTGCGGATTGCGCCAGAGATTTACGAGCGACAAGTCGGACAGGTTCTCCAAGACCAACGTCTTTAAAGGCTCGGAATCGTCGGGACGCTGCGCGAGCGCCTCGAAGCTATTGCCCAATATCATAGTTGCCGCGCGGAACACTCCCGGGGATACCAGTCGGAAGGGTAGGTTCAGTTTTACTGCCGTCAGATTGGGCGCGTGTTCAAGCATGAAGCCGAGTTCACGTCGGTAGTCGAGCTCGGTGAAGGATTCTTCGTCCATGCAGAACTTACGCCGTAAATTCGAGATGAAAGAGTTCATGCTGGGAACCTGGGAAAACATGTCGCTCAGAAACCAAACTTCGCCTGTGACGCCAGGAAGGTTAGCCCATGCAGCCAAGAAGCTACCGAGAACAAACATACCCTCATCTCTCACCACCATCATGTCAATGTACAAAGCCTCGCACCACGCGCCTATGCGGCGCAATGCACGATTGCTCAGCGGTCTTCGTTTCCTCTCGGCCCTGTCTAGGCGTGTGAACTCCAATTGGAGCGTCCGAAGGGCGAACGGCTTCAAAACCTCGTCGAAGAGCCTGCAAGTCGTGCGCAGCTTGAGAAGGCCGTTCTTGTCTCCATAGTGGGCTACGACAGTATGTTCGAGTATCTTGATCACGAGCTCTGTTGGAAGCCGATCCATTGCGAACGGGCGATCGGTTCTACCGGTTGTGTTGTGAAATTCAGCAGGTAGATTCGTCCATGCGGCTTCGACCTGTTTCGTTCGCAGTAGATGATTGAGCACTCACGCGACGTCGAGCTTCAATAAAGTTTGTTGTTTATGGCAAGTAACATCGTAGTTGACTGGTTGACTGGTTGACTGTTATGTAAGTTGGGGGACCTTTCAACGTACTTTGTACATGGCGGCCATAGCTCCGCCCGGACCACCAGGGCCATCCCTGCAGCACTTTATGTACACTGGGGAAGCTACCCCCAGGCCCCCATGTTTCGGTTAGATAAGGTAGGTACGTACCTCCACACCTTCAATGTTCTATCTTGTCCACATCGAATCGAATTACTCGTCATGCCTCGATTTTGCAGAACCCTTCAATCGTTGGGGGTTTTCTAGGCCTACAAGTCTTATTCTGGAAAAGCACTGAAGAATTGGTAGGCTAGGGTCATGATATTTGAACTTTACAAACATTCAAGGTTAACCCTACGAGCCTATCTCCGAATCCTTGTGCCAAACTGTAGATTCAAGGAATTATCACGATATACAGGCGTAGCCGTTTGTGTCAGCCCTTTAATACTCCCCTCTCCAACGATGGGACGCCGAGGTTCCGCTGAGCTGAGATCTCATATCCAGGAATGACGCTCTCAGAATTTTATTACAGATATTACTGTTCCTCTGGGCCGTCTCTCTACCTGCTTGTCATCATGGCGCTCATTTGTTCAGCTATGGTTTAGTTTACGCCAGCTATATTCAAGCAATCTTAGAATTCCATTTTGCCGTTCGAGAATCAGAGGCCCTGCGAAGCTAATCATGTCTTAGTTCCAGCAGTCTCTATAAGTTTCACTCCTAATATACCTGCGAAGACTATAAGGAATCTGAGAAAGTTCGAGAAAACCTGAAGTTCTTCATAGACGTATGGATTCATGAATCGGTAGACTTCGTTCTCATTCTCAATGGCGAGACCGATATTGCCGACTTGATCCCTCAAAGAGTTCACCTTGCCGAGGATAACTCAGCATCAACGTCAACGTCGTTATAGCATCTCCATTATGAGATAGCCGTCTCCACGTTATGTCTGCGGAGCGCTTAATAAGACCAAGCATAAGGCTCAGCAATAGGCCCAGTTCATTGGCAACGGACTCTTACCTCCACTTCATCAACGCCCTAACTTACCATCTCCTAGGAAGAGCTATCGAGAACTCAACCATATGATCTACGAGCATGTTAAATAATTGGTCTTACCATGATGAATAACGTAAGAATACTTATGATAGATATCGAGGAAGCGGGAATATTGTAGGAGCCCTGAATTATGACAAATAAAAAGGAGTCTATCGCGACTCTCTGACTAGTTCACTCCAAGAATTCATGACTCCGCACTACTCCATAACTTCCACTGATTACACCATCGCCAAGGCTATTTCCACTAGAAGCACAGCATATATCCAAATTACCGGGCGGGACTTCCAAGGGGTTTAGCTTTCAACAGCCACGACACGCACTATTTCTTATCCGCGCAATGTCTCTGAGCAAAGAGGAAGCCGAGGCCCGTCTCAAAGCCCGAAAGCCCATCCCGAAGCCGAAACCGGCGTACCTACCCGTAACCGGGTCGCCGCTAACGGTCGACAAGGACTTATACTCCGCCATCGCGACAGCACCACGAGCCGTTCTCGAAGAGTTCGTAATACCCATCCGGTCCGGGCGGGCATGGAAGGCACCCGCCGGGTCGATCGTCCGCATCAGCACGCCGGAAGGCTCGCAGGTCGGCGACCTGAACATTTGGAACGCGTACAACCCGCGCGAGAAGTTCTGGGCGGCGCGCACGAAGCAGCTGCACGCCTCGCACGTCTCGACGTACGATAAGCTGTGGTCGTGTCTGCCGTACATGCGCCCTCTCGTGACCATCGTCGGCGACAGTCTCTCCTGGTACGGCGTGGACGAGCACGGGGGGCGTGTGCACGACTTGCTGGGTACGGGGTGCGACGGGTACATCTCGAGCGTGCTTTCGGGCAAGGGCTACGACTTCCACTGCCGCTCCAATCTTACGCGGGCGGTGCTGCGCTTCGGGTTGAACGAGAGCGATGTGCACGACGTGATCAACATATTCCAAGTCACGGGCCTAGACGAGCAGGGTCGATACTTTATGAATCCGTGTCCCGCGCAGAAGGGAGATTACATCGAGTTCCTCGCCGAGCAAGACGTGCTCATGGCCTTGAGTATGTCACTACCACCCCCTCCGTTCCACCCAGACCCCTATTATTTAGTATCATTATTATCCCAATGCTAACGCCACGAAGGCACTTGTCCAGGCGGCGACCTATCTCTATGGGGATTCGGGGCCGACAGTGAAAAGGAGATGATCAAGTGCTGCCGACCACTAAAAGTCGAAGTCTTCAAACTTGAAGACGAAGGTTTTCTGCAGAGAAGCGGGTGGAAACCCGCCGAGCCCGCACCGTACAAGGGAATGCACGGCATGGTCGTCCCCGAGGGAGAGCACGACGTGGCGAAATCATGAAATCATGCTAACTGAGGCTCTAAGTCATTGAATCATTAAGTGCGAGATATGCCGCATATCCTAAACTTAATTACCTGCCAAAAATAGATGCTCGTGATGTCTGCAAATGTTGTCTCATGCCGCTGCGATAAGTACGAGTGGCCCTTCACGCTTGGCCGTTGTATGCAAGGATGTTGTTAATGGACAGCGAGTCCGACACTATGTCAGGCGTAGCTAGTTGCTGGATACTATCGCACAAGGCAACGGGGTCTCGGGCTCCCTCGAGCGCCAGCAGGTAGGCTCCGAGCCCGGTGATGTGCGGCGTCGCCATCGACGTGCCCGATATGATCCCCGTGCTGCCATTGTTCCACGTGCTGATGATGTCCACGCCCGGCGCGAAGACGTCGATGAGAGATCCCCAGTTGGAGAACTCGGCCCGCGAATCGTCCGCCTGCGTCGCGCCCACCGTGCAGACCGTGGGCTCCGACGCGGGCGAGTACAAGGAAGCGTCCATGTCGCCGTTTCCTGCGGCGACGGCGAGGAAGAGACCTGCTTCCACGGCCGCGGCGGCGGCCGTGTTGACTGCTGAGGACAGTATGCGAAGGGCTCCTAGGGAAATGTTGGCGACTGCCTTTCCGATTCCTGTGGTTTTCGCGTTGTCAGAGACGAATCTAACGGTAGTATGTGGTGAGCTAGGACGGGAAAAGCAGGCTCACGCTGCTCTGAAGTAGCATTGTCGACCGCCCATTGAAGGCCGGCAATGACTTGGCTGATTGCGCCGGACCCGGCCGCGTTAAGGACCTTGACGGCGACCAAGTTCGTCTTCTTAGCAACACCATATGTCGTGGAGCCGGTGATGCCAGCGACATGAGTGCCGTGGCCGTTCTCATCGGTATCATTGCTGTTGCCCTCCACGAAGTTGGCGCCGAACGAGGCACGCCCCTCAAAGTCGGGATGGTCAATAAAGATGCCCGTGTCTATGATATACGCGTAGGTGCCCTCGCCTGCGGATTCGTCGTACTTGTATTCGGAGGTGCCTGGCGTTCGGCTTGAGATTCTAGCTAGTCCCCATGGCGCAGCGTCCTGGGTCTTCAGTGAGGAAATGCTGACTATGGAATCCGGCTCGATGTATGCGACCTGAGGAACTGTCAGAGATGTAAACGTGTTTCCTGAAAGACGATTTCTCAACCAACTTCGGTTAGGCCTGCAATCGAGTTGATGGCTGTGTCCGAGGCGGAAATCGAGTACCCTTGGAAGCTACCAATCTTGTAAGTATGCTCCGGCGATACTCCTCCTAGGATATCCGTCCTGGTGCTAAGCAGATTCGCGGTCGCGCTCTCGGGTTTGAGGACGGCGATCCATTTGCCCGGGATTGCATCACCTCGCGCCTCTAGGATAGGGGCTGCGAGAGCAACAAAAGGAGCCGCCAGCAAAGCGCCAAGAGATTTCATGGTGATATTTATGTATTCGGTCGATTATGAAGTATAAGAACAAGCAATACTATTTCTTCTCGATATCGCCCGTAGGAAGTAAATAGAGGAGATACAGGTCTGAGCCTAAGACTAGGTGATATATTATACCCGGAGAGCAGCCTAGCAGAAACGCATGTCTGGCTCAACTCTAAACCCCTAACCGCTAAGCTTTGGAGCATGGCGTGCTACTCCAGAGATGGACACGAGCTGTGTGCTTTTCTCAGAACGCAGCCAAGCCGCCCGGTAATGCAGGACTGGCATGGCATTACAACTCGCGCCGTCACGATGCATATCTACCCCCAGCCATTCCATCTCGTCGCAGCAGCGTGTTGATGAGCCTGGTCCCCATTTCGGAAATAGTCGAACGGCTACTGGGATAGAGTGGTGGTAGGAGGGTCCTGCCAAGGCCCTGCCGGGTTCCCCTCAAGCTTTCAATGCCGGGAACCTTAACGATGATCTTAAGTCACACATGCTTCCCATTGGCACTTTTGACAGCTTTGACGTTTCCGGCGGCGGACTCGCGGTAGTAGCCGAGTAGCCGCTTTCCTCTTTGCCATCACGAGGTTCATCCGGCATTGCTAAGTTCCGATTAGGTATTATAGTCGCAGCAATTCATCTGTGACCTTCGTTTCGTGATTCGATCGTAATATGAATAGTGCCGTGCCGTCCAACCGGCTGACATTCTAGAGGCGGGCGCTGAGATATATGTAGGTACCTATCCAGATATGTACACAAGAGAATGGCTACTGGAAAGCCAGGATCTAATTCCACCTCTTAATTATACGAAACCTTCAAGTGAAAGCCAAAGAGAACTTCAAGGTAAGGATATCCTGTCGAGTAATGAACTTAGACTCTTAGCTTGTCGAACTCAATGTCGGCCTAACAAATCGGCATTCACAAGAATGCATCGGTTACCCCTTTTCACAAGTTTTAAGTTCGAATATCATTTTGTGGCGAGAAATCTATTGAAGCGATTTTGAAGGTCTGCGATGGGACTAAAGTGTCCTACTTGGGAAAACCTCATGAATGAGCCAGCCGTTCATCGATCGGAAACTAGCGCTGTTTCCTAATATATGATGAATAAATAAGCCTAACCGCTAGAAAGAGTTCGATAACTTGACAGGCTATTTGTATATCACAGAAGCAGTTCAATCTGTCCATCACGTGCCATGAACTGGCTGACCCCATAACGCTTCGACTGCAAGCTAGATGGTATGTTAGTGTAAACAACCACGGCCACTTGGGGTAATTCAAAGGGTCGGACAAACCTCCACTCCAGGTTTCCGGTGTTGATCATCCTCAGTGTATCAATGACCTTGGACACAGGCTCGATCTCGTCAATGCTCAGAGGGAACTTCGACAGTATCATATTGGCTGTGCGATCGAACTCGTCGACGAGAATTCTGAGGTGAGCGAGAGACATTTGCACAGCCGCGTCGAGGTTGTCGACTTCGTGGTAGAGTATGGCAACGGAGCTCAGCACACTGCCTGCTTTCTGCAATGACGTGTTTAGTAAAAGGTGCGTCTGCGCCGCTCACAGAGCATTCTTGCGGCTTACCATCTCCTTCTTAAATGATATCAGGTCATTTACGCTAAGTCCGTGTCAGAAACTTGTCGGGGCTACGTTGTTACTTTGCAGACATACATCGAATTGATCACTACGGTCGTCACCCAAAGGGTTTCGTACGCAGCTGAGCTGACCAGCCGAGAGGGTAACTTGACTTGGGCGGCAAACCTATTTCCATATCAGCATCTCCGTGTCGTTGGTGAAGTTATACACTAGGTAGGTAACCTAGGTACTCACTCGGTGAAACCAAGTAGTGTGCCCATGCCGCTCGTCAGGATCCTCACCTCCCAGTACTTCTTCAAACTAGGTAGCTTCTCACTCAGATCTGCCTCCGCTTCCAGTCGCGTTGCATCGATGTATCGATCGAAATGCCCTAGGAGGATCCTTCGCTGTTCTGTTACCGTACCTCGATGTTAGTACTTTATCGTGTGGTCAGAACAAGACCTGTGATCTCACCTTCATCGTAGACCTTGCGTACTTCCTCAGCAATGTTCTTGAAGCCCAGTATCAGCGGGCTAGAAATCTTCGTGTCTTCTTCAGTGCTCCCTAGGCCGAGTGATTGGAGCACAAGGGCCTTGGTCGCACAGCGAAGTTCTTCAGCTGCGCTTGGATCGGGGGTAAGTTTCTCAACGAGATCGTCCCAGTGGCCGAACCAAACGATCGAGTCGACTAAGACCCTATATCGATCCTTCGATGCATTTGGCCACCATCTACGTGGCGATCAGCCTTAGTGCGTCCTCAATGGCAAGCGCGTTGGATATCAACTTACGTTGCTGCAAGCAAAGCTGGGTTCATATCTTTGAACGCTCTGCGGACTTCTTCCTTCATAGATTGCCTTGTCAAGATCAATATAGCGCTTGGAAATGCATCGGAGGAGTTCCCACATACGAGGCAAGATGTTTATCAATCGTGTCTTTCATTAACTGATAATGTTCATTCTGTCCTCGGGGCCAATGTGCGAAGATAGGACGCATATCGGGAATGACAAGCCTCTGGCCCTTGAGCCTCTTGGATACGAGCTCTTTCTCGTTATAGTGATACATCGTCGCGAGGAGAAAGGGCGTATATCTCAAATAGGGGTGAGGAGGTGCTGATGGAGATAAGTCGATTCATACTGAGAGAAATCTATGAAGAATCATCGACATATATAATGATAATGAACTTGAGAAAAGATTTCATGTTGCTCAACTGTGGAGTAGGAACTGAAAGGCTTTTTTTTTTTTCCCTTTCTCTTTCTTCCCGATCTCCTCTCCAGGAGGTCGTACAGTGAAGGTTGTGGCGTCCAACTTCCGCGGATACACCACCACTCAAACTCTGCGAATCAAGATATAGAATCTGATGTTATTCAATCAGGCAATTCTTGTCTCAGAGTTTCAGCTGCTCAGAATCTGCATGGCTGCAGTTCAGCGCTGCGCGCTCCGAATCTAAGATCTTGGCTAACATATACGCCACATGACCGATGCTCTTCAACAGCTAGCCAATAACTAAGACAGCATGACATGAACAAGATGACGCGCATAGAAGGGGAATTCGACATAGTTAAGTGTTAGCCTACATGATGTACTTTATCATTCAGAAGCCTATCTCGACTTCCGCGGAGTTGCGCCCCAAGTTGGTTCACAGCGCATATCGCTGTGGTGATGCGTGATTTGAACTGCTCGGTCGACTGGGAAGCAAGGGCGAACCTCTTAGCTTCGGAGAACCGCATGCAAACTCTCCCAATGGTTTGGTTTTTATTATCACTGCTTACAATGGTGCTTGAATCGAAAGCGGGATGAAGTTTACTGTCTAAGTCCACCGCCACTGGCCATAAGAATCACATATTTGGGGATAGTCATGGTTGATGAATTACCAAACCAACGGCTTCCCTTTCCAAGGACAAAGATACCTAGGTGCTGGGGAATTCAAGGTTATGAAACACGAGACGGGAGACGGACACGGCAGCCGATAGAGCCGTTGTTGGTGAGTTAGGTAGTGTAGGTAGGTAGGTTGGTAGGTATGTACCTACCTGTAGGCACCCAAGGCCCGGTCTGTCAAGCGAATTAAACCGAGGCAGTTTTCGGGAAACGGTTCGGGCCGGGATCGGATGAAGCGCTTCGGATCCAAATTTTCGGATAGTCGTCTGATGTAAGACGCCTCCTGGAACTGTCAGCATTCAACTCTAATTTCATGGTCGTCGCGTGGAAAGAATGTCCGATTCGAGAACGAACGAGGCGAGTGACCCGAAGTCTCCAGAGTAAGCAGCCATTCTTTTAATTGTCGACCTCAACAAGCGCGTCTTCCGGTCATAGACAACGCAGATAATGTGGAGATTCCTGTGATCAGATAGCAGCTGAATATTCACACCGAGAGCAAGTCAGCTCGCTTTGCGCCTTGGTTGTCGCGGCAGATGCCAGCATTCGGTGAAATATAACGAAGTTGTGGGATCTAGAATGACGAATGTCTGAGGCAAAATGGGCCACATCTAGCTAAAAAGTATCTCGGGGAGAAACGATGGAACACGAGGACTATCTTCCGTGCGTTGTACACTGAGATTGTTCTCTTGCTCTTTGCTGAATCTGTGTCAAGAGAGCCAGGTCGCGGTGAGGTCAATAATCATGTCGAGAATCACCGGTTACCATGTAAGGACGGCCAGGTTAGGTCAAGTCAGGCACGTCGTCCGTGCCTGTTCCTTACGAATTTCGTGGCTTTGCCACCTAGAGTAAACGGAATTCCCGTGATAAGATGCTTCCAGCGACGAAATTAGTACGGTTCCGATTTGACACTATAACTCTCATGTAACACGTTTCAGAACTGTACTAAATCTGGTTAACTAAGTCACTTAACGTTTATTTGCAGTGCTCCAGTAGGACGGGCAATCAGGAATATCTCTAAAACATAAACACCATCCCAGGTAGGCAAGAGGTTAGGGAAGAATATGATAGGACAGATATATTTGGCTCCAAACCGGCGTGCGTCCTTAACGGTGCTTAGCATCTTCTTGCGGCAGTATAGCCATCCGGCCCCCGCAGCTGCAATTATTTTGCTGGCGAAGCAAGAAAGAGAGGCCCGGCTTATGGTTAACCATCGCAAGGTCCTCCATGACACTTGCGCAGCGGACGCACTCCCTCCACGGTATCTGGGTCCTACTATTCCCGCCGGGAGCACTGAGGCCGCTGCTTGGTCTTCTCGAGATCTCTATTCTCTTGAAGATGTCCACCCTTACTCCGCTCGCCCTCCTTTTCGCCAACGTTCTTGGCCCATCGTTGATCTCGAGGATTGAATAATCCGCAAAGTACAGCTTTGCGACCTCGGAGTGTGCTCGAAACTCCTTGAGCTCCTTATTGAAAAACTTGTCGACAACGGAGACAAAGAAAGGAGGCGGCGCTTGTAAAAGGAGCATGCTGAGCTCGCAGTGTTGACGTCCACGGGCAATAGCCTCTTGGGATGCATCGGGTCTAGGTGCGTTTTGGCCCTGCGGCTGCTGATTGCTAGCCGCTCGAGCAGGTTGCTCCCCAAGGACCGCAAGGGCTGTATTGTAAGCCGTTCGTATATCAGCCCCCAGACCAGTGAGGAGTTTATCAAACTCATCAGCTTTGATGAGTGCAGATGACGTATGCCCACGGATCCTCTGGTACGCGGCGTACAAAGCCGCGTGGGCTGCGGCACGAGGATCGGAAGGGTTGCTGTTTGGATTACTCTTCTCACGGGTTTCGTACCAACTAATAGCTCGAGTAGAGAACGAATCGAGGAGAGTAATACGACGACATACGGCAGAAAGCAGCCCACGTGTTGCCGAACATAGTACCAGGTGTAAGGCGATTTCGTTCTGTGAATTCAAATACGCCATCATGGGCGCTGATTGATTATGCTTTAGAAGACTCATGAACTTGGCGTCGTCAAAAAGGCAGAACAAGGAGTCACACAACCAGCAAAGTAGGTCGGTTGACCACTTGACGCAGCCGGCCAAAGCGCTGACGGCCTCTGCTCGGCGATGCTATTTAGTATAGATAGTACCAAAGTATATAGAGGGGAAACCTACCAGGCTCGTCGAGCGGAGTCATTGTGCTCTTATTGATGGGGATTGGGTTACTCGAGAGAGTGATCATGATGACAATGTTGCGTAAGTTAAGAGCCAACATGGACAGCTTCCCCCAGGCTTGTCGAGGTTTGAAGTCACCTTTCCACCCAAGATAATTCATGATGCTAAGGCACATCTGCAAAGCACTGTTTTTGATGAGATGATCATGTGGGGCATCTTCTGTATAGTCAACAGTTATCTTCATCATTTGCATCATGGTCTTCACCCAGTCGACTGCGAAAGCTAAGTTGTTGTAAGCGAAAGGCTATCATAGCAGAGAATCAATAAGGTGTATTCAATCTTACTTTCTCTGCTGGCAAAATTCCTAGCAACTGCTAGAATATCGTCAATGTTCGCACCGTGGGAAGCGGCCTGGGCAGTTGATATTGTGAAGCTGGCAACGAGCGCAGACACTTGAGCTGAATGAAGGTGAGCCTTTGGCAACATACTTAGATACGACTATGGTGCTTACCCTCCGTCATAGATTCTACATCAGCAAGTGTATAACTGATGCTGTGCCACTTCATTTGGCCGTCTTCGTAAAGTTGAACCAAGGAGAAATTTGTCGGCGAGAGTGCTATCTGGAGACCTAAACCACCAATAATCAGCACAGGAGGGATATACCATGGTATGAAGGCTCACATGATGGCTCTCCGCTTTGAGAGAATCCAACGTCAAGGATCGAGTTGATGCGATCCAGATTAGCTTCGCGATATAACTCGGCCATGGTGTATCGATCTCGATATTCCACACTGCCGTCGTTATAGGCGAAGCAGATGACTTTTCCAAAGCTAACTAGGTTAACCGCCATCACGACCTTATCCACAACAACAGAGTCTAGTTTCTTGAGTCTGCTGCCATTCTACGTTGTGGGTTAGTACGGAAGCCATAGATAAGGGGAAATGATCCCTACCGGCGGCGTAGACCCAACACTATTTCTCCTTGTTCCTAGTTGTTCGAATGCAGAATTAACCGTCTGCTGTTGATCCGATAGGAGTTCCCATCGGTCAATGATGCTCTGGACCTCTTGGGCGTAAGGTGAGTTAGGTTCTGGCACGATAGATCGTACGGTCAGGACCACCACCGGTGACCACTCTTTAGTTACCGGGTTGAGTATAGAAGGTAACATTTCAATATGTGTAATTTTAGACATCGATGGGTCGAGGTGTGAATCGCTCGAACTTGGTTCAAACCAGCTGGTGACGGCTAGATGTCTCTTCGACAGTGTCGGGCTGAGCGGCTGACTACCGGGAGGGACGTTTTGCGCCCCATCGGTCTTGGGAATGCCCCAATTGATGCCAACCTGGACAATTCGTAATTGCTTGCAAGCCGTTGCCATACCAATCATAAGCGTTTTAGCTACGATTGTCAGCGAACAACATATTACTATACCAAATTAAATTCAACTTACTCCTATCCGAACATATCGCAGCATGGGTTACCTGATCCTCTGCTGTTGTGACGTTCTCAAGTTCTAATGTTGTCTCTTCGATCTTACCAGTATTCTGATTCCAGAACATTTTGAGCATACCGCTCGTTGTGATACAGACGAGGGCAGATTTGTTGGGATGAGGATGCCACGGACCGGTGCTGATGATCGGGGTCATCTGAAAATTGTAGTTGTTCCCATTCCCGTTTTTGACGGCTGGGGCATAATATGGGGTATAAGGAGGTGACTGGAGTTCCATTAGTACCAAGTGAAATGATTGCGAAGACAGTAGAGCATACCCTCGGGTTCGTGACTGCAACGTTATGTAGCCAATATGTGCCTACAATAGATTGTGAATCATCGAGAGGGTCGGAGTCCCATCTTCTGGAGAGCAATGGGCGATTTAGATTCACATGGAAATTAAGAATGAGGACCCTCCCTACGGCATCGACGACAGCAAGTTCTGCGTTGGCCGGGCTCCAGCTGAGATGAACAATGGGACCGCCTGGGAGACCGGACCATGGCGCCAGTGGGGTGGGTTCGCTCAAAGAAAACACAGCATCCTTGTTCTGAGCATGAATATACCTCAGTTGCAGCTGTTGACCGTTAGGTGTGATAGAAGCTATGGTGCCCGTTTTGGACCAAGCGACGCCCCTATCAAGGAAATTAGTCAACATTCCACTAGTCATAATAAGGAACGGGGGTAATCACTGGCAACAGCCTCGTTCTCGGAGGTCGTCTAGTCTCTGTCGCAATCTTTTGCTGACCGGTCGTGGTGGTAGAGCAAGAGGGGCGCCATCACCAAAAAGGTCGTCCACATCATCCAAATCGACTTGCATCGCGTCTCCGCTCATAGGATTATCCAGAATGAGCGGCATCTTACCGGACGTCATCTAAAAAGTTGATGGGGAAGTAGGAAATTCCAGCTTATGGGTGAAGATTTCGTTCGCTTCGACTATGGTCTTAATTGAGATGCCGGTGATGTGTTAACCGCTAATCTTCGCGGCCATGCTGTGAGCATCCAAAGTCGGATGAATCCTTAGTCAGGCAGCTGGATGTCGCTTGAATAATGTGGGAGAACTTTCTAAAATTGGTGGGCTGGTATTACTAAACTGGGATGAAGGTGTTGAATGACCCGGAAGATTTGTATACAAAAAGTATGCAAAGGGTATAAATACATCGATTCTGTTGTTGGACTGAAAGAATACCAGCTGAATACCTTCAGTTGAATCTGATAAGTCGAGAATACATGCAGCGCGGCGTGCCGCCAACTTACTCATCAAGTGGGTCTGTGCCCGTTGTGCCTGCCCATGATGGAAATGAGACCTGTGAGCTTTCGAGCAGGGGTAAGGAGGCTGTCGGCAGGGGGGTGCGGGTCTCATGCAAGCATTACGTATAAAATCCAAAATTACATGGGGCATTGCACTGTAACCATTTTGGGATAAGGCTTGAAAGGTAGATAGACCCATATTAACCTTTTTGAAGCCTCGTTGTTATCCTGGAGTGCAACAGCCACATTATCTATCCCTGGCAACCACGGAGCAACAAAAATTGAAATTTCGGATTCTTCAGCATCGCAAGCGCCATCCTTGGTCGCAGATAGGTGAGACGACAGCCGGTGAATTATGGGACTTGGCGATTTTGTTTAATGCAGGAAGTCAATTCTGCAATTAGCCAGTCCAATTCGTGATTAGTGGCATTGATGGCTGAGTCAACGATATGTCAACCCAGTCGTATCACAACCGCCTTAGTCTATTCATTCAAACAAAGTTATTGTCCAAACGTCCATGGTAAGTTGACAGCAAAAGCTAGTTGACTTGTCAAATAATAGATTATCTCTTCGCCTACATAGGGAGAACTTAGCATATAATTTAAGTATCAAATATAAATATAGGTATATCTTTCTTTTTGAGGGCCATGACATTGAACTTGGTGGAGAGAATTGCCTGATTTGAACCAGCAAGCAAGCAGGCAGGCAAGCGAGCAGGCAAAGCTTCGAATGAGACTCCGCTTGCAAGAGGAACAGGTCGCGCTTTCCTAAGGATGTTTCTGCTCTCCGCCCTTGTCAATGGCTACCACTTAGGGTTAGTTTAGGACAAGAACGTGAGCAGATTGCCATAAACAAAAGAGCTGCGCACAAGGCGTAATTATTATAAAGTTCAAGAGTAAACTGTATTGCGAAGACTCCCCATCTTGCGCGTGCGATAAGTAGGTACCTAGCCTGGCTTGCCCAACTTTGTTACGTTGTTAGTTCATTAAGCGAAACCAAAAAGAGGCAAGAGGAGCCTTGTTGTTCACCTCTTGCGCTGTTATCCACGGGGCGTCACCTGTCACGGCCCCTGGCTCCTTCTCCAACCTCCCGGGAGAGACCTAAGAGTTTTTCCACCTTAGTTCATCTCACTCATCCTCACCATCCCTGACCCAAACCACCGCCATTTCATAACCGGAACTGACACATCGCGCACACGAATTGCTCGCAACGTCGACGTGATACGTGCACAATTATCATATATTTATCATCGCCGACAGTGCACCACCAGCATTTTACATGAAATACATTCGCAGTATAGGATTGTGTTACGTTGTTTATAAGGTTTCGATCTAACGCGATGACATAACATCTCGGTTCTTTCCAGTCCCAACTCGTCGCATCTACCACAACAAAAGAGCCGCCGCGGCCGCATCGTTCTCCGCTGGCTCCTTCCGATCTCTCTTCGACCGCTTCCTTCACTTAATTCCCATCGGAAAGAGCCCCCGCAAAATGGATATGGATGTTTCTTCGATCTTGTCGGCTTCCGACCTTTCTGACCCTCCTTCTTCGAACCCACCATCCTCTCCTCTCTCCGTTCTTTCTAGATCACCATCTATATCACCACGAACGTTTATTGCCTTCAATTCTAGCCGTCTACCTTCACCGCCGTCAACCATAACATCTCCCGGAAGCGCTTCGCCAATGAAGGTCTCCGATCAAATTTCCGTCGAGAACGAAATTCACGTCAATCCCGATGGCCCGCCGCCCGCTAAGCGACGTCGCGTCGAGCGTAAACCGCGCACAACAAAATACCTTGATCTGAAGGCAGCTTCGGAGCAGAGCGAGAAGGATGAAGAATTACTAGAGCAATTGACGAACGTCCTGCGCAAGAAGAAGAAAATTGTGATAATCGCCGGCGCTGGAATATCTGTTTCTGCAGGAAGTACGCGCTTTTCCCCCTAGGCCTATTCTACGTCCAGTATGTGTACTAACTTCTTGGCTTCTACCAGTTCCCGATTTCCGATCTTCCACAGGCCTCTTTGCGACTCTACCCAAGGAACATGGCCTGAAAGGTTCTGGCAAGCATCTATTTGACGCGTCGGTTTATAAGCACGGTTCTACAACTTCGTCGTTCCACACAATGGTTCGGGACCTGTCGCAGCTTACGAGGAATGCGGAGCCTACCCCGTTTCACCATTTGATCGCCTCACTTGCCAAAGAAGGCCGCCTACTGCGTCTCTACACACAGAACGTCGACGGCCTCGATACGTCGATGCCGCCTCTCGCTACCACCGTTCCGTTGAACCCCAAGGGTCCGTGGCCCAAGACGATCCAGCTTCACGGCGGCTTGGGCAAGATGGTGTGCTCTAAATGCAGCGAGATAAGCGACTTTGACGGCTCGCTTTTCGAAGGCCCGGAAGCGCCCTTATGCAAAGGATGTGAGGAAACGGACAACGTACGCACCTCTCACGCCGGAAAGCGCAGCCATGGCATTGGTAGGTTGCGGCCGCGAATGGTCCTCTACAACGAGTACAACCCGGATGAGGAGTCTATTGCCAACGTCGTCCGAGCCGATATTCGAACGAAACCTGACGCCGTTATCGTGGTCGGTACAAGCATGAAGATCCCCGGCGTGCGAAATATGGTCAAGGACATGTGCCGCGTGACGAGAGAGCGAAAAGATGGTGTTACAGCCTGGATCAACCTAGATCCCGAACCCACCGGTGCCGACCTCAAGAACTGCTGGGATCTTGTCGTGCATGGTAAATGCGATGATGTCGCCTCACTTGTCCACTTACCTCGCTACGACGAGAATGTCGAAGACGCTGTGGTCGTCGACGAGAAGAAATACGAGGAGGATATGCGCCGCATTAAGCTGGAAGTGGAGATAAGGAAAACCACTCCTGAAGGCAGCACCTCTGTCAAGACGGGATCACGTGACAACTCACCCGTCGAGGCAAAACCGCAGTCCATCGAGACTGTCCAGGGCATACCAACACCTTCTGCTAGTCCCAGGGTTAGGGCAGCCTTGCCTACGGCCAAGCCGCAGCCGAAACAGAGCAAGCTCGCATTTTCGGCCACAGGCGCATCGAAAATGAGTAGTGCAGCACCAAAGGAAACTAAGAAGGTAGCACAGCGCAAGCCAAGACAAAGCAAGAAGACAGAACCCAAGGCTCCTAAGGCTACGATCAGTAACGCCTTCAAGGCGACCAAGTCTTCCACGGCCCCGTCCTCCAAGTTACCCGCAAAGCGAGACTTTGATGAACTCGGTGTTCTTTCTCCTCGATCTGCCATGCGTGAGGAGTTTTCTTTGCGTCCCCGAAGCAAGCCTTCCGGAACCCCTCTCGAACCTACAAAAGCCATTGAGGTTGTGCGCCCGAGCACTCCGCAGCAGGCTACACGCCTATCACTTCCCGGCACAATTTCGCCTACCTCCAAACCCCGAGGCTTTGCATCCTTGATTGATTAGTCGGAACTCAGATACCCAGGCCTATAGGCTAGTTTCTAATAATTACCTGTATATAGAATCTAGGCGACGGTCCAACTGGACATGAAGTTTCCGCAGGAGACATTTCTGAAGGCAAAGTCCTTACAGCGTGCAAAGAAACACACGTCAAAGAAAGCCGGAATGAGGGGGTAGAAAAGGATGGTACAATGGGGCCTACGCGGGGATGCAGCGGTGTTGGCATTTCTCATGTTCTGTTGCATTCTCTACATTACGCATCATGTTCACATAGGGCTGGGCGGGCTGCAACTAGAGCGTATTCTCTCGTGCTTGTGGACGAGCGTTTCCGAAAGGGCGCGGACTCCTTGGTTGCCCGACGCGCCTAAGGCGGTCGGGGGAGCATTATAGGCAGGCGTTACATAATCATTCAATGCAAAAAGCATAGCTTCGGAGCAGAAAGGCGAATTCCTTGGCCACTAAAGCTACTTCGCTTGACAGGGCAGCATCTACATATAAAGACACAGAAAATCAGGGATCAAGTCCGAAAGGAAGATTGTTCAGACGTGATTACCTGCGTAACTCGGAAGGGAGTCAAGTGAGTGGTGTTCCCGCGCCACGTGGCGAGGCTACATGCCACGTCTACATGTTTGTATTCAGTTGCGATGGTTGGCCCCTGGGCCATGTCATATTGGATGGCGATATCGCACACGGCTCGAGTCACGTGCATACAAGGGGCAGCAAGGGACGCAAAGAGATGCGAAATTTTTCATAACTTTCCATTGACACATCTCTAGACGACTGCTGGCTGAACTAGCGGTAGTTGGACTACATGTGCGTGGCCTCCTTGCGTTGCTCTTCTCCTAGTAGGTAATGTGTCACCACAGCTGATATCCATAGTATCATCTTCCTGCCGTCAACCCTCGCCCGCGATACCCTCACAGATACAACTAGGTCCACCTATAAGTAGACTCCTTAAATATGGATACCTCAATACGGCGAGGGGGGCATGCAATGGAAATGCAATTGCTAAGCCAGGCCTGCGATTTTATATCCCTGCTAACCTTCCCCTATTTCTTCAACTCCCCTCTAGAGCGCTCTGACCGTGAGAGATCAGAGGTCTGTGGATATAGACATGCCGGAGATGATTTAGGTAGTCATGCCGACCATAGAACTCCTCGTCTCCTGTAACGTTGATGCTTTTGCTGGGTATGAATTCGTTGACTCCAACCTCACCTGTCTAAGATGCCGCCGAACCGTAACGCCATACTATGCAATAAAAGTGTATTTGTCAATCGGCTGTTGTCTTCTCGCCTCATGACCGATTAGGAATGGTTTTACAATATGATCGCTAGCTAACCGCCTTGGACGGATCGCCGCGTGAGCCCCCATTGGTAGTGGCCGCACCAGAAGTCTTCGGCTTTTGGCCATCACCGTTCTTCTCGTTCTTCTCCGACTCCTTGAGTTGTCGGTACAAGGCTGCTAATCGCGGACCAGTCATCTGAGATCCGGATTTGTCCTTGTCCTTTTCCTTTTCCGGCTTGTTGGAGGATTGCTTCTCGGAGGGTGGTATTCTCTTAGAAATGAATCTCCTGTAGTATAATTAGCATTCGTCAATGCCGTGTTCTCATGATGACATACCAAAGCTTCGGCTTCAGCTCCTCTAGCTGATCGAGAGACAAGGCGGAAGTCTTGTTAAGACCTTCAATAAAGTCACCGATAGCTGTTATCTCAGACTTCAAGACTTTAGCTCTGGCCTTAGCAACAGGTATCTTCGCTTTGGTACAAGATTCAACCTTTTCCACATGCGTCCAAATAGGTTGCATGAGGGCCTCGATAACCGGCGCGTTTCTTTCGTCGTCTTCGTCTTCGGCTTTACGCTGGTTATTATCAGACCTACGAAGTTCTTCCAACCGGCGATGCTTGTGGCGGCGATCATCTGCTTCACCGCTGTGCTTGCGCTTAGCATCAGGCCTCGGCGTGCTACTATCCCCAATACTGCTGCGGGAGCGATGGTGGTCTCCTCGAGAATGAGAACGATCATGGTCTCTCTCCCGATGCGAAGATTTCTTGGAGCTCTGGGGAGCCGGGGAGGCAGAGATAGAACCGCCTTTCTCAGGTCGGCGGTGTCCATTAGCAATAGCATGGCCTGACTTCTTATTGTTGCGATGATGATTCTCGACGATCTTCTGAGCATTCACATCATCCGAATAGATCGAGGTTAGCACCGACAACAAGTACTCTGCACGACGAACAAGATGGACGGCTCCGGGAGCTTTGGCACCCTTATTATCAGCATGCTCCCGCTCTTGCTTCTTCTCGATGCGATGCTCCTCCAAGAAAAACTTGTCTTGCATTCCGAGTTCTCTGTCGTCGCGGATTTGAGTCCAGGCACCGAAGCCATATCGGTCAATGCCGACAAGAAGCATCCCATCTTCCCTTGGACCCCATTCACAGCTGTAATGTGCTGCCTTAGTGGCATCTGGGAGTCGGAATGTTCGGAAGTCCGACAGCTCCTTAAGAACGCGCCGCAGAAGGCGTAATTGCGGTGGGCGCTCAAGAATGGTTTCAGCGTTGATCTTTTTGACTTCACCAAAGTCGAACATAACTGCCTTAATATCCTTCTTGGTCAGTTTTTTCTTTGACTGTTGCTCTTGGGCTCGGATTTCCTCGTTGTTCTTCTCCACGGCCTCGCGAGACATGTTCACAAGACCCTGGAGTAATTCACCTATGAAGTCACGATCTCGGTCACTCAAGCGAGCGTCACGCAGCAACTCATCCGGGCGATCTTCAATGAAGCCGTACCGCATAAATGCTCGTATCAGATTACGAGTTTCCTTCTCGTTGAGTGGCCGTCGAGGATCTGAGAGCATGGCTCGCTGCTCTTCCAGACGTTCTTGCTTTAGCTGCTCTCGCTCTCGTTTCTTCGCAATCCGTTCGGCCCTTTCAGAGTCACCGTTGGGTCTCGAACTTTTTAGGGCAGCCCGTCGCGGAGCACTGGCTTCCAGTTCCCTTGCCAAATACTCGTCTTCTTTCTTCTTATCTTCTTCGGCCTTGATAGCTGCCAGTTGGTCCGCCGGAATGATCTGGTCCCAATCAAGAGCAAGATCATCGACCTTGACATCCGTATACTGCATGAAGTTGTCCCAATCAATACCTCCAGTGCTGAGGTTCATTTTGTCGTCTACTTTAGTCTTAGTGACCTCGGCATTTTCCAGAATGGAATCGATATCAAGTTGTTCCAATCGTTGTTGGTTGCCAGATTGCTCAAACATCTTTTGGGATCTCATCTTCAACACCCATTGGATGTCATCTGCCGATTTGGCTTCATCGATCCTGAGACCTTTCTGCCTGAACTCTTCTCTAAAGGCCTTTCCGTCGTCTGTGACGCCAGCTTGGATCGCAAGGTACTCCAAGAGAAGCTTGTTCCGAGCTCGCTCAAGGACTTCCTCCTCAATTGTCTCCTTAGAGACAAGGCGGTACACAGTAACAGGTTTTTTCTGCCCGATACGATGAGCTCTGGCCATGGCTTGGAGATCAGCCTGAGGATTCCAGTCCGAGTCGAAGATGATGACAGTATCTGCAGTCATTAGGTTGATACCTAAGCCACCAGCTCGTGTCGAGAGCAAGAAGCAGAAGTCAGAACTGTCTTCTGCATTGAAATGGTTAATCGCCAAGCGTCTTGGGCCGGCGCCGATAGTGCCGTCGAGTCGCTGGAATTGATAGCCACGCAGACGGAGATAATCTCCAAGGATGTCAAGCACCTTCACCATTTGACTAAAGATCAAAACACGATGGTTGTCCTTCTTCAACTTAGCAAGCAATTGGTCGAGAAGCATCATCTTTCCACTGCTGGCAATAAGACCCTTTATTTGGTCTTCGCGGCGTTCACTGCCGTTGAGGACCTTTTCTTCCGCACCAGGAAACATATATGGGTGATTGCTGACCTTCTTCAGCTCCATGACAATGTTTAACAGGGACGACTTCTGACCGTTGTTTCCTTCATTGAGGGCAGCATAATTCCTGGTTAGGATGTTTTTGTAATACTCAAGCTGAACATCTGAAAGCTCTACACGAATGATCTTCTCGGTTTTGGGCGGCAGGTCTGACTCTACAGTCTCTTTAGTTCTTCGTAGAATGAAGGGCGCAATAGCAGCATGGAGATCCTGAAGTTTTGCTTGAGCATCGGCCGCAGCAAGTGTGTCAAGATCTTCATCGATGTGGACCTTGCCAGGATTCAGGAAGTCGAGAAGTGAAGATAGTTCAGCCAAGTTATTCTGAATCGGTGTGCCAGTGATGAGAACCTTGGCAGGAGCACCAAAGCTCATGAGCTCCGAATACAACTTCGACTCTTTGTTCTTCAAGCGATGAGCCTCATCGACAGCTAGAGCCTGCCACTTGATGCTCCTTAGGAAATCAGCATCCATCAGGATGTATTCGTAAGAGGTGACAAGAACGTTAAACTTGTGCTTTTTGGGGTTGCCATTAAACATCAATTCGTGTTCTCGTATAGTGCTTCGCGCTTCGGCGTTTCCAAGGTAAACAACATAATTCAGATCGGGAGACCACAAGTTGAAGGTATCGCACCACGCAGGTATGACACTCAGTGGTGCAACAACCAAGAAGGGTCCTTCTTGTTTACGCTCATTGCGGAGCCAGCTCAAGAAAGAGACAGTTTGGACAGTCTTTCCAAGGCCCATTTCATCAGCAAGGATGACATTGTTCGCCCTACACCAATTGAGACAGAGGAAGTTGAGACCAGTGAGCTGAAAGCCTCTCAGTTCGCCGCCTTTAATGTAGCTGGGTTGTTTGTCGAGCTTCAGAAACTTGCTTCGTGTCGCGGGGTTCGATTCGTATCGGTCTGATATCCATGATCTCGACTGTCTGTCGAGGAATTGGTCGATTTTGTCCTGGGCCATAGCGCTGATGGTAGAAGCATCCTCCCATGTGCAATGTTCGTAGGTCAGCCCCTTCCATTTGACAAAGTACTCTCTTCCTTCGTCACCATTTCGCTGAGTGACAACTCGCTCTACCTTGGTATAGTCCTCCAAGGCGTCTTGCTCACGTTCCTTATCGAGCATGTACTGCTCGCGAGTCTCGGGTGGAATATCGTCGCCCGCAAACTTGAGATCAATCTCGTATTCAATGGTCCGCTTGTAATAGTTTTCAAGTTTGCGGAACCCACGATATCCGCGAAGGATATCCAGCGTATCCCATGTGTTGTGGAGGTAGGATTTACCTTGCCACTTGATATTGTATTCGAAATCTTCGCGAGTCAAGTCTTGAGTCAACTCGCCGCCATCCTTGACGCGATGACCAACAACTTTCTCGATATACATAGTATCTTCACTAAGTTCTTCGCCAGCCCAGTAGTTGGGCGTGAGCTCTGATTCGTCTTCGTCGTCAATGTCACTTTCAACATACGTCTGAACTTGCTGGGCGGCTCTTCTATTAGACCAACGTTTCTCAGCGTATAGTAAGGACTGTGGCTGGGATTGTTGACGACGGGCTTTCTTGATGAACGTTTTAGCACGAGCTCCGCCATAGGTATCCGAGTCGGAGTCATCGGCAGTGGTCTGTCTTGCGGGTGTTCCCCGTTTTGAAGCTATAAATTAAGTTGGTCAGTCCAAGAACAATATTTTCAATTTGTAAGCATATAGGAGGTAACTCACATTGTCGCGAGACCTGCTCCGCACGGAGCTTCTTAGTTCGGCGATTCGTAGGAACAACATCGGAATCAGAGTCTTCATCGGACTCATCAGACTCGACCTACGGATAGGGTTGTTAGATATAATCCAACTGAAAGAATCTTGGGGCGATTATTCAACTTACAATCTTGGGCTGCTTCGTAGGACGAGACTAATGAAGGCGAGTCAGCAGTGGTCTGGGCAACGATTGAATTCACATACGCTTCTTCTTAGTCCATATAATTCTGGGTTCTCCCTTATGTACTCATCCTCTTCAGCGACAGCTTTTCTCTTAGGGGCACGACGCGAGCTATTCGAAGTTGACGTCTCATCCTGAGGCGCGTCACTTTGTGAAGCGGCAGGGCTATCCTCCATGTCAAAGTCGGCATCATCTGAAGCATTATTGTTGTCGTTATCGCTGGATTCAGCACCACCTTGGGAATCTGGGTCTCGTCCGACATCTCGAGGTGATTGATTGCGGGCGGGTGATGAGGAAGATGATGTTGGGAGAGCATCGTTCTCGTTCACGTTCACATCTGAGAGATCGCTTTCGCTGGCACGATCATCAAGAGTTATTCTTGCACCGGCTCGCGTCTCCGGCGACGTGTGACCGTTGACGGAACTCGGCTCCGGTGAGCTCGACATGTTGGTATTGGACACGCCTGTCCGCTATATGGCAGCAAGGTTAGCAAGTATTCACCACGGAAGTACTACATGTATGGGTTCGATGGACAGCGCTGGAAGCAGCGACCAAGACGACGCAATAAACATCTCTTAAACATGGGAAATGGGTCTGACAATGGGTCTGGCGCATATCAAATGATGGTTTCGATGAACGCGAGGCTGATAGGTGATGGAAAAGCAATTGCGGCCGGTCGGCGTTGACGTGACGAGTGAGCAAGCCTCCGCTCGTCCAGCATACCGAGAACAACCGGTTCCATCTAAGTGACAGCGCCCGAGAAGCTCAGATGCAGCAAAAGCAGCGATGGTGAGGTCGCGTGTGCAAGTCTTCGGGATGGATTCGATGTCAAGTACACGGCCGAGTGACAGACTCCAGCCTTGTCCAGCAGCAGTACGAGTGCCGGAATGGAAATAAACTACTTACGAATCATCAACGGGTGTATTCCGGACAGAAGGAGAAGCAATACGATCTAGAGCTATGGAGTTGATGAAGACGGGTGCGGCCCCGTATGGTGCGTGTTGTGGGCAATAGTGGTGAGAAACTGTCGGAAATCGACCTGGAAGAATTGGTGGTCGGGGAACATTGAAAGTGGACGGAGGGTGGGAGGTACCTACCTTGCTAAGTTTGAAAACGCTAGTAGGGAAAGAGTCTAGTGTACACCAGCCACACAGCCACAGAGCTAGGCAATGGCCCCCTCTACACCTATGTACAAGCTAGCGGTTAAGTAGGTAGGTAGCGGCAATTCATGTGGATGGCTCGCTCTACCTATCTCCGGCGCCCGGTTTCCAGCCAGTCGTAGGCAATTATTTGTTGCTTCCAACAGTCACTTAGGTTAGTTCCGCTGGCCATATCTGAATTCAACGACTAGGTACTTCACAGTAGCTGCTTTCCAACGCAAGTTGCGAGTTCGACGCAGTCGTTTCAAGATCGCTTATATACTATACTACTTTATACCCTTTTCCGAAGTACTATGGTTAATCTTGCACAGCAAGCACAGACGTTCAACATTGTCCCCTCCTAGGCATCTAATACCGACATGGAGTTACATGCGTACCTAATTCATGTGGATGGCATCACGTGATTAAAACTTCGGTGTTTCGAAGACTAGGTACATATGTATGTACCTAATGTATAAGAAGCAGCTTGCCATAGGTTATTTTCCAAGGACATACAGAATTTTAATACCTTAAATTTTATGCCTAATCCCATAATGTCCCATAGTACTTTTTTCGAATTAGGCCTAATCTTCGGTAAAACTATAAACGATTTCGGTAATAACACTAACATAAACGTCGAGCTTATAAGTACCTTCGTGGGCGAGTTAAGTTTTTTTTTTTACATTTATATTAAAGTAAGTTTTTACATTTTAAATATTATAAGTAAGATTTTTATTTAACTTTTAATGTTAAAAACTACATAACTTTATATAAAAATAAGCCCTTAAATTATTAGTTATATAATTATAAGTAAGGTATATATATATATACTTAAGTATATATAAGCGTAAACGTAATAAACTATAGCTAAAGTATTTAATAATGAAAATAAATTAAGTGAAAAGAAAAGTTAAACTACGCGTAATGGCTTACATTAGGTAAGTTAAATAGCTAAAGCATTAAGGAAATATGCCTTAAATTTTCTTAAAGGTTTATATTAAAAAAAATAAAAAACCTAACAATAGCTTTTAATTAGTTATAAAATTAAGGATTAATTAACTCTTAATAATTACAGTTTATTTAACATAAATAAAAAGTAACGCTATAACACTGCCTTATTAATTTCTTTAAAATTAACTAACTTACATTTTACTTACAACTTATATAATTTATAAAATAAGCCTTCGTTTTATATATATATTACCTTTTTTTTATTTCTTACTATTTAAATTATACACTTTTATACTTTTATAACATTTGTTTTATAAGGCTTTTTATTTAATAAATATTAAGCTTTATATACTTAAATAACTATAATAACATAAAATAGTTAGCATTAATTTTTAACAATAAAAAAAACCTTTAAAGCTTACCACTTAAAATAACTATACATACATAGTTATAAAATTAACGCTTTTTTAATTTATAAAACATAAATTAAAATAAACATAGCCTCGTTTATAAATTTAACCTTACGCTTTATAATTAATAACTATAAACATAAATATTAAAGTAAACTTAATCTTATTAAAAAGCCTTAAAAACAATAAGCTAATTATTTTAATAGCCGTTATTTTTTTCAGCATTATAAGGAAAAATTCAACGCATAAACCACTTAAACTTAACCCTTTCATACTTTTAAAAAACAATAAAATAGCCTTAAACAACATAATATAAACTAACATCATTAAATTAAACATATACATTATTACATTAACATTTAAAATAAAGCCCTTTATAACATACTAAGCGCTATTAATAATCTTTAAACCTTAATAAACATTTTTTATTACATTAATAAGCATTTCTTTAATAAATAATAAATACACTAAAACCTTTAGTAAAAAATTATCCATTTTAATAAAAACAACTTCCAACATAACAGCCTTATTAAAAGGCTTAAGATTATACATAAATAAAAAAATATACACCTTTTAATTACAGGCTTTTATAAAAGCAATAATAGCTTAAAGATTTATTACATAACATACTTAATTTATAAAAATAATAGCCCTTACATTATAGTTTAATAATATTTCCTTCTTTTTTACAATCCTTAAATTCAAAACATATACATCCTTTTTAGTTTACATACCGTTCTTAAATCGTTTCAATAATAACCTAAAAACAACATTAATAATCCTTATTTACTAATTAAAAAAAACAACAAAAGTAAACTTTAACCACAGCTAATAACTAAAATAATAAATATTATCTTAAAATAAATGCTTAAAAAGTTAACCTATTAACTTAAACTTTACTACGCTTATAAGCCTATATAAATATAATAACAATAAGCTTAAAATAAGCTTAAACTAATAAAAGTCACCACATAAAATAACAATAAACACACCATTAAAATTTTTATTTAGCTAATTATACGCTTACTAAAGCTAGTTATTAATTTTTAAAAAATCCGTCCCATTCATTATACTGCATTCGTTAATAATAAAAATATTAACTTTCTTAAAAACAACAGCCTTTTTAGGTTAAACCTTACATAATTTATCCATATTAAACATCCTTACTGCTAAATAAATAATAATATCGTTTAAATAAACGCTAACATAACTAAATATAACAGTTACCATTATTCTTCTTTTAGCTTACTTTTCATTTAACGCTATAACTAAGGTTTTAATAACCACACTTTTCTTAATACCACCTTTACCGCTTAAATAATACAATAATTAATAACAATTATTATTAGCCATAAATTAATAATTCCTCCTAATAAATTAACTAATATTAACCTTATTTAAATAACATAAAACAATATTTAACAACATAAATTATTTCTTATTTAAATACTTTCACTTACATAAAACTAACACAACATTAACCTAAATTTAACTAAGGTTATACTTAATAGTTAAAATCATAAAACACAATATATAGTTTACTTAATTTAAGGCTAAAACATTATAAGCATTAAAGTTATAGTTTATTTTTATTATATTTTTATTTAAAACATTAAACAATAAATAACTAAACACATCTTTATTAATAAAATTAAATTCATCGATTTTACTAGCGATCTTTTTTAGCTTATAACTATTTATCTCATTAAGCTTTATTTTTCATTACTTTATATTTTTTAACACTATTTATTGAATATTTCCTTCCTTAATAAAAGATAATTTAATAGCGCCACTTAAACTTTAAACTAAGTCTTTAAAAACTTTAAGCTTAAAGGCTAATAGTAAAAAAAAAGCTTCGTAAAAACGCTAATCTACCTATTCATTACTAAAAAATTTATAGCGTTCTTAAACATAAGGTTTCCTTACATATAAAAATTTACAAAACAACTATAAAAACCCTTTATAAAACACCTTAAATATTTAAATTAACAAGCTTTAAAATCATTATTATTATTTAATTACTCCTTTAAAATATCGTTTTTATCGTCGTTATATTTAAAGTATACATTATTATTAAACCTATTATTATTAAACTAAGCTTCCTAATACTTCCTATCTTTAAAAACATTTTCCTTACTTTTATTAAACAAATCTAAGTTATCGTTATAAAACATAACCCGGTAAAAAACTTTAACGCTTAAACGCTTTTAAATATTTTTACAAGAATTAAAATTTAAACTAAAAAAATCCTTTTAAAGAATAAACAAAGAAAAGCAAAAAACAAGGTTTTAAAAATACACTATCTTATCTTTAAAAACTCATAAATAAAACCCAATCAACATAAATATACAAATATCGCTTTATAATAAAACACATTAGTAAAATTTAAACTTTTTCAGCTTTCCATTAAACTTAACATATTTATTGCTTCATTTTTTAAGCCTTAATTATATACTAACAATTAAAACATAATTATATAAACATATATAATAAAGTAAAAAACCATAAGCTAAGTAAATATTATAAATACTTAGCCACACACTTATATTAAAAAAAAACGTTCTTGCTTTATAATTAAACAACTTATTACCATTAAACGCCTTAAAAGTTAACTTTTTTAAATATAGCCATTTTTAATAAATAACTTAATACATAATATTTATATTTAATTAGCTCCACTTATTAACCAATAAATAGTATATACTAAAACTAAAAATATAATTATAAATATTTAAAAACAATAACTTTTAATTAAAAAAAATCTTATTCCTAATCCTTAGCATTAAGCTTTAAGCCACCTTTTTAAAATCGTTAAGATTAATAAAGTTAACTAATTTAATCTTAGCCTTTAAGATAAATTAAGCTAAAGCCATTTATTAATAAAAAGGCTGCTTAAGTTTTATAATATAATTACTAGCATAATAAATTAGTAAAAGCATTTAGCTTTAAATAAAAATAAAAATAAAATTATAATTATGCCTTAACACTATAGCTATAACCTTATTTTATTAAGCATAACTTATAAATATACGTTTAATGCTTAAAACATTAAACTTATTTAAAGTTATTTTTATAACTAACTTTTATAACTAGCTAAACTAATATTTTCTATTAATTTTTACCTTTTATATTTTACCTTTTTTACTATTTTAATACTTATAATAAATATAAATATATTAATAAGTTTAAGCCATTATAACAATAAAATGGGCTTTATTTTTTCATTCTTTTTCTAACTTTATTAGGTTAATTTTTAAATCTTTAAAAGGATTAAGCTAATTTTCATAACACGCTTTATACTTTAATACTTTCTTGTTATAACTTTCTTAAAAATATTCATTAATCCATCTTAAAAACTAAGCCACGTTTACACTAAAAGTCATTAAAAAGATTAGCTTATTAATATATATCTTTAAATAAATATTACTAAAATATTAAAAAAAGCCATAAAGATAAAAAAAACCACAGCTATTTGTTTTAATACATTTAAAATATATATTAATAAAGCTAAATGCTTTATCTTTATTTTTTATTTGGATAATCTTTTTAAAAAACACTTTTATATGCTAATAAAACCATATAATAGCTATAATAAAATCTTAATTCATCTCCTTAATTATAAATTAACAATTATTAAAAAGATAATTTTTTAGCTTTTCCTTAATATGTTATATATACCTATTGCCGCAAAACCTTTATCTTATTTTAATATATATAAGATTAATTAAGTTATTAAAATTTACTATAAACTAAATTATAAAAGGATTATTCCTAATAATAAAATTATATAATTAATCTTACTAGTTATACTTTTCTTTATTCAATAAAGGTTATTACTGTTTATATATTAATATTTCCTTTATTAGTCTTTTTATATAAAGATTATTAACCAGCTAATACCTTTATAATTCCTTCTTTGCTTTATAAAGCTTTATAATAAAAATTAATTTATAAATAGCTTAAACTTTATTAAACTTAAAACTTTTAAATAAAAC
The DNA here is from genome assembly GCA_022578575.1 of Hypoxylon sp. FL0543. Taxonomy (NCBI): domain Eukaryota; kingdom Fungi; phylum Ascomycota; class Sordariomycetes; order Xylariales; family Hypoxylaceae; genus Hypoxylon; species Hypoxylon sp. FL0543. Next base: position 56,346 of record MU393991.1, on the reverse strand, counting down.
TTAAGAGATCTTAATGCTATTATCCTTTATAATTTAATTAAAAACTAAAAATAAAAAAACTAAATATATAACTATTATAGCCTTATATTAAAATAATTTTATAAAAGCCCACTTAAAAAAACAATAATAATTAGTAAGCAAATAAGTAAAAAAGAAATAAGGTTTTATTATACTTTTTATATAAAAAGTTTTTCTCCTTATTTTTAACTAAAGCTAACTTTTCTTTATTATCCATAAGCATAGGCCTGTTATATTTATAAAATAAGATAATAATAAATATAAATAAGAAGTATTTTAAGTTATAAATATTTAAAAACTATTAACCTAATAAGACATAAATAAACACTTACTTATTAAAAGTTTTATGCTTTATAATATTTTTATTATTATTACTATTATTATTATTTTCTTCTTTATAAAACTTTTACTTAAAAAACTATTAAATAAAATTCACTATATATATATTATTTAATTTTTCCTTAGCTAAAAACATAATTATTAATAAAGTTAATATAATTATTAACTTATAAAGTAACCCGTTATTGCTATTCTTGTTTAAGGAAACATTATAAAGTATTAAAAAATTAACTTTATAATTTAAAATTAACCTTTTCATTTCACAATATACTTTAGCTAGCTTTTACCTTAAAATATCCTTATAGTTTAATTTAAGATTTAATTTAAACCTAAACTTAACATTAAGTAAGTTTAAATCTACAACTTTAACAGCACATTTAATAAAACTAGCTATTAAATTAGCACTATTATATATTAGGTTTAAATATCCTTAGTTCGAAATATATAAAAACCATTCAGTAAACTTTATATCCATATTCTTAATATAAATTAAACTTTTTATTAAATAGGGTAGGATAAATTCATTTTTATTACCTTATTTCTTTTAAAAATCATTATTAAATAAAATATTATAGTATAAATAATTATTTTTTTTAACTAAAGCAAAGCTCTTATTATAACTAACTTATATAACCTTAAGAAAAGCTTTAAAGCATTTTTATTAAGCTTATTAAAACTATACTATATAACATAAAAATTATTAACAACATTTTTAATTTTCTATAATAATATTTTAATAATAAAAAAAATATTATTAATAATAATAATAATATAACCTATTACCTTTTAATAGTCTTAACTGCTCGGCTAATTTAATAAGAGATTTAAGGTAACTTTTATAATAAAACCAAACACACATTTTAACAAAATAAACCTTTCCTTTAAAAGATATAAATCTTTTAAAGTAAAAGGATAAAAATAAATATAAGGCATTAAAAATATACTTAATTTATACTTTTCAAAGAACCACTTCATTTTAAAGGCTAACAAACATTTTTTATAAGTCTTTACAGCCTTAATATTATAAAAAAAACATTTTAAATAACTAAAACAACACAACAAGTTTTTCTTAACAAAAAAATATAACAAGGAAACCTTTTAAAATAATCTTTATAAACCATTCTTTAAATAAAAAAAACAAGTTAAATAGCTTTAAAAATAACTAACTCTTAAAACATTAAACTAAACATAATTAACACTAGTTAAAAAGAAAATCTTTTAGGGTTTAAATCTTTTACCAGAAATTTAAAATATACTTAGCCTTTTATTAACCAGAAATAAAATTAATAAACAATTTAGCTAAAAACTTAAATACCTTCTTATTATATTTAATATTAAAACTATCCATTACAGTCTTAATAAAACGCCGCTAAAAAATAGGATTAATAAAAAAATTAGTTATATTTTATCGTTTTTATTTCTTAAGACTCCTAAAAGCAAGCTTAAAATTAATATCACGAAAATAAGTTCAGCTAAACAAAAAAAAACTAAAATCCCTTAGTATAAACAACCCTATCTAAAAAACAAAACAAGTATTACTAAATGTTACTAAAATAAAATAATGCTTAATAAAAGTGTTAAGCAAAACTATACCCAGCTAAAAAGTAAGGTTAAGAAAAATTAACAAGCTAAAAAAGCTTAAAAAAGTTAGTAAAGAAAAAGGTTAAAAAAAATTAGCTAAAATTAAAGTTTACTACTGTTAAAGGTCCTTAAAATATAAGTACCCTAACTTAAAATATTTAATAAAAAACCATTAACTAAAAAAATATTTAGCTTAAATATAATAATAAATATAATTTAATAAATAAGAATATAGTTATATAAAAATAAAATAGCTAAATTAATTTAAATAAATATAATAAATAACTTAGTTTAAAGCAATTATATTACTACTATAAACTATATTAACTTATAAAAATATAAATATTATATACCTTATAATAATAAAACATATTATATAAATACCTATATAAATACTAGTAACTTATAATAATAATAACTATAAATGTAAAACTGTCTTTATAAAGAAAAAGCTATAAAGGCCTAAAATTTACTTAATAGCTTATTTAAGTAAACTTTAACCTACCTAAAAAAACACTATATACTTTATATTAAAACATTTCACACTTAACTTTTTATTTCACTTTATAAAACTACTTACTTTCTTTTACACTAAAAAAGCTCCTATTAGCTAAAGCAGCTAACCTATTATTAATAACACTTAAAAATAACTTTGTTAGCTTAACCTAAAATCCTTACATAAATTAACTAAACCTTATAAAACTTTATAGGTTTTAAGCTTAACATAATATTTATTTTAACTGTTAAAATAATTAAATAATAAAAAAAAAGTAACTCACTAATTAAATTTAAATCTTATATTATTATACTTAACATTTTAACCATTATACCTAACATAAATATTGCCATTAACCCTTAAGTTTACTTTAAGTAGTGCCAGCTAATAATTTTAATATACATTTTCCGCCTTAAAAATTTCACAGTTAATTAAAATAAAATCATTATAATCTTAGGAAATTTATAGCCATATATTGTTCGCATAACTAAAAAAAACAATCTTAAAGTTAACTTAACCCGTAATATATTACTTTTAAATTTAGTAAAAAACATTTAAAAATAAGTATTATATTTAACCTATTAAAGTAAAGTAATTAATATATTAATAGTTAATATAAATAAAGTTTTAAATATTAAAGTTATTAAAAACTATAAACCTTTCCTTTAAAAGTAAATAATAAACTGTACATTTTTTAAACACATTTATAAAACACTTAATAAAAATGTTATTACTATTAATACTATAATAATTACGTTATTACTTAAACATAAAAGATTCGTTAAGCTTTAATACTACTTTAACTTTAACTTAAAATATAGCATTAAAAATACTTTTTAAAAATAAGCCTACTTATTTTATATCTTTTTAATGTTTAATAAGTTAGCTATAAAATGTCACATATAGGCATATAAGGATAATAATATTAAGCAAAAAAATAATTAATACATTTATTACATAAAATATATTATTGGTTAATTATATAAAAGCTTTATTATAAAGGCAAAATATAAACCTAAAACTTTTACCCATTTCTTTTTTATACTTATTATTATTTTAGCATAAACTTTTCACTTAAACACTAGCAAATAATAAAGCCTATAAAGATTAGTTTCTAACATGCCTTAACCTATAGCAACCGCTTTTAACTTTTATAAAGGTATTTAAAAAAAAATATAACATAAAGCATATAATATAGCAGCTAAAGCTACCTTAAGCCTTTTTTAACCTTCATTAGTTATGCCTACTTAAGCCATAAACAATAAAATTAGCCTTTTTTAGAAAAAAACACCATTAAAAAATATAAAGCAAACAAAAAAGTTACACCTTATTAAATTAAATAAAAAAGCTTTTATAATAAGTTATTAAGCTAATAAAAAGGCAGAAAAAGCAGCAAAGCCTTAATTAATATTTTTAATGCAAAAAATAACACATTAATTTATAAATCGCTTAGCTTTTAATAAAAAAAAAATCCCCCCTTTATTATACACCTTTAAACTCCTACCCCCCTTAAACCCATTAATAAAACTACTAATACTAAGTTATTTACGCTTCCGTTTAAACATTTTATTAAAAAAATAACACTAACCTTTTTTTAATCTAAAATGGAAATATTAAAAACCATAAACTTAAACTTTAACTAACCACTTTACTTAAAAAAAGATTAATCCTTAATAAAAAGCAACTTTTTTTTAAACTTAAACAAAAAACTTAAAAAACAATCCTTTACAATAACTTTTTTGTTAATGAATAAAAATTAAAACCTTTTATAAAAAGGTTTTAAATCATTAAAAAGGTTATTAAAAAAGTTATATAAAAAATATTAACTAAAACTACAATCCTTAAACTTTATGTCATTATTTAGCCGTTTTATTTATTTTATATAAACTAAATAAATAAAGTTACTAACATTATTTTTACCCACATTAGCAACATTAACATTACTATTATTAATATTAAAATTATTAATATTAAAAATACTACTATTATCGTTATAAACTTAGTTAAAAACATTATTATTTTTTAAAAACCCACGCTTTTTACTAACAATATCTTTAATATTAATACTAATAGCTTTAAATATAAGTTAAGGAAAAAAAGCGACCGAAAGCACCTTCTTAACCACCTTATTTATTTTTTTCACATTATAAAAAAACACAATATACTTTAACTTTTTATTATTATCCATAAAAAGCATAATAATAAAACTAATAAATAATAACCACTTAAAATAAGTAAAAAAAAGTTTAAAAAGGTTATAAATTTATAAAATAAATACATTATAATACAGCATATAAATCTTTATATTAAAATTAATAAACTTCCTTAAAAGATTTAATATATAATAAACTAGTTTAAAAAACCCATTTAAGTTAAATTTTAAAACAAACATAATAGCATTTAAATCCTAAAATGCATAAATATTTACTTAAAAATAAATTTTATTTTCAAGATTTAAGTGCATAAACAAGCTTTTATTTAAAGTAAAAAACCTCCGCATATTATTTTTTTTAATAAAAGTTTTCGTTATTTAAAAAAAGATATAACTTAACTTAAAAACGCTTACTTAACTAAAGAAAAAACATAAAACACGGTTAAAGTTATACGCTAATAAAACTATAAAAACTAATTAACTAATAAAAAGTGTAAATACATTAATAATAAATATAAATAAACCACTATTAAACAAAAAGTTACCAGCAGTAAACGTAAAAACAACAGGCGTAAAAAAAATAAAATAAAGATCGTTCCAAAATTTAGGAAGGACTTTTAAAAATACCTAATAATTAAAATAAAGGATAATAAAATATAACTTCTTTATAAAAAAAAGTAAGCAGCATAATAATAAACCATAACTTTAAGTTTAACTTTTTTTATAGCCTAAATAATATAAATAATAAACCCTAGCTAACATTATTTTATTTATAAAAACAAAACATCCATTTTTTTACTTATTAAACCTTAATAAAAACAAACCTTTTTTATTTTAAAAGTTAAAGCCTTTATTATTATAAAACACATTACTAAAAATTATACCGTAAATAACATACACTAAACTATATAAAAATGCACCGTCGTTAAAAGCTTATAAAATAAAAAATGCAAACAATAAGCTATAATTAAAATAATAAATCTTAATTAAGGATAAAAAACATCGTTACTAAATAACATTAAAAAGTTAAATATAATAAGAAAAATCCTTAAGCATTATTTTCACAATAAAAATAAATCGTTAATATTAATATTTAACAAAATTAAATAATTAAATTAATAAGTAAAGTTTACATTAATAAATAATAAGTAACTTAAAGTTAAAACAATAAGGTTAATAAAAAAATTAGATTATAAATATTCCATAAATTAATAATATTATTTAAATTTTAAATGCAATTAGCTATAAATAAATAACTTATAATTAAGTAGGTTATAACACAACTAAAAGCATAAACCACTGGTAATTTTTCTTAGAAAAGAAAACTTAAGGATTTTGCTAGCCCACTGGGGTGGCCTCCAGTCAAATTCTGATTGGCTGATGTTCAGTCAACTTAAAGCCTCAAGCCAGCCAAACTACACTATTCGCACTACATCCAAGTTTGCCGCATCATGATCGCCTCTAGGTGTAAGGTTTTCTACCTGTAGGTACCTAGGTAGTTTACCGTTGCCGCAGACGGCGGAAGCAAGCAGCACAGCCACTTCCAACATACACTTTTGTGGCTTATCGATTACCAGGTTCGATGGCTTTGCCATAATAGTCCAAAACAAACTGTACAAGAGGAATATCGTAGCCCAAATAACAGGAGCCAAATTCCAAGTGTGAACAATACCTATGTATGTATGTGTATTATATTCCTTTATTCATGTTTGTCTCTATTAGATCATATTTCCCTTCACATCAGTTTCGCTTTGGCCTGAATACTAGGAGCCAAAGCAAATGCCATGTGTGCGTAGCCTGGCAAGTGGTTGACAGAAAAATTTGCATACCTTCGTGCCTGTCTCCAAAAAGCCGTATGCAAATTATTGTGTCAACCGCTTGCCTGGGTACCTAGGTATATAGGTTCAAAAGAATCATGGAGATACTTTTTTTATCCGCCAACTTCAAATGACTATCATCAGTCCAGAACTTGACGTTCTTGCGGAGAGCACATGTCAAGAGTCAGCCAGTAGAATGACACTCGTAGGATACTACATGGTATTAGTATATCCCACCGCTCTATGAAATACGTCATCTACACGAAACAATGTATTAGTTGGGACTTGATAGGAGAATTTTGGCTACTTAAGTATGAGATGGACCTTAGTAATCAGAGATATATACACCGTGGCAGTAAAGTATATATATACCTACCTAGGTATGTCCACAGTGACAGCCTTACTTCTGACCCATTCTCTTCTCCTGCGGGACGAATTCTATTTGTATTTCTTCTGGTGTGCGAATACAACCTTACTAACCTATCAATATGCAATGGGCACGTATATTACCACCATCGAGAATCAATATGAGTTTTCCTCGAGAATTGGTAACGGACACTCCATGGCCTAAGAATGCAGCACGTTAAGATGCACGGCTACTACCCAGGAAATCCGCCGTGTTCATACGTGGGCATGTCTTATGATTGGCTCTGTGTCATCTTCCGACGATAGGCGGCTTGTACTACCCATTAAAGTAACATTGCAGACATCTTCATATAAGAACCTGACCGAGGTTAACGCTCGTTTATATTTGGCCAGTTACTCGGTTAATTCTGTGCCCTACTCCAAAATTGGACATGTAGCTGATCCGAGGAGGGTCAGCCAACGCACTTGGGCCTCAATGTAAAGGACAGTCAATGCCATGAACACGTCAATATGCAAGAGCCCGAGGAGATATTAGACCTTGGTTCCAAGCCTCATATGCGTGACGCTCTCTATGGAGTCTGTTACATGAAGCCGTTGCTAAACGTATTCTTTGCTCGTATGATAATACGCCGTGGATTAACCCTAGTGGCCTGCCTCGAGCGGAAGCAACAGGCACGCACCCCAAATATCTGCCACTTGGTGCCTATCAGACTGACCATGGTGCCTGTTGTGCTTTGAGTAGCATTTTGTGTAGGAAAATGGTGATGAACATGCGCTGTAGCCGCTCCCCGGTATCTATGCTCGTTGTGTTCTGTTGCGGTGGTCATGTTAGCCTTATTTGAAGACTGGAAGATTTCTACTTATAAATCAGCTATGCGAAATCTGTCTTCCGTCCGCTAGAAGATCCTCACGTTTTTTCGTCGTTGTATAATCGACGTCTCCTTATTTGTACGACGATATTCTCTCGAGGGCTCAAGAGCCTTTCTTCATCGGCCATGTCTCACCAAACCCCCAGGCAAGACGCCACCGGCACAGCTTATTACACCAATTTGCACCTCTCTGCCGTGTCTACTCTATACCCACCTATCCCACGTGGCATTAAGCATCTGTGTGGAACAAATCCATCTCAAGCGACGCGTCAGGGATTAGAGAGGATCACTCGGGTCTACTATGCCGAACCAAGTTACTATGGTTATAACCCAGGCTGTTATATGATCAGAGAGACAAGATACGGCATACAGAAGGCATGGCACCCCGCAAGTGACGAGCTAGTCGCCGACGATGCTGCGCCAGGGAGCCCTGTTGTTGCTGTTGGGTGGTGGGTGGATTCTGATAACGGCGTCGATTTCAAAGAGATCTGGGAGGTTAGTTCGCAACCACAGACATCGTAAATATCACCAACCCAGGTAGACTAACTATGAGTACCTAGACAAGAGTATATTACATTGACAAGAATTGGATGATCCGAGAGGTAAGTGTGCCACAAAACCCAGTTGGAACACTGTAATTCCAATGGCTACCTTCATTTCCTCGTGAGGTAGGACTGCCCGTGGTTCTGTGTACCTTGCTGATTGTGATGTAGCGTACTAATCGTAGCGATTTCAACACTACTCTCAAAGATGACTTCGACGCAGAGCTTCCTGAGCCAGGAAAGTTGATTCCTCCTACTCCTGGATGGAAGAAAACCCCTCTTATCGACGAAGGGCTGGATGCTGGAATTGACGGAACTGCGTTTCCCATCATTTCGCCTCTGCGCACTAGCAAGCTTGCTGCAGTCCGAACGGAGACTGGGGATATCTACGTATTCTACCAGAGCACCGACAATGGCGTCCACGAGCTCGTCTTCCAGCCGGGGAAAGGCTGGAAACAGGAAAGCAGCAAGATCGAGTATTCGGATGCGGCTAAGCCAGGCACTCCCTTGACGGCTCTAACAGGAGCGTATTGCGAGATTAGGCTTTTCTACGTGACAACGGAAGACGAACTCGGAGAAATCTACGCAGATGACCATACAAAATGGACCAAAAGTGAGTACACGCCCAACTATGAGCTTCGCACCTTTTTCCTCTACGGGCCTTGAAGATGGCAGGGAACTAACGCGGACTTAGCTGACATGCCACGACAAAAACTCAGCAATCCCACAGCCATGATCTCAGCTGTGGCGTGGAATTACGCCACATCTTTCTTCCAAATTCACATCTACTTCGCCGGGGAGCACAATAAGCCTCTGAGATATTCATTCTCCCGCAACTCTGGCGGCTGGGCGTTGGAGGATCAGAGTGAGAGCGGATCAGCTGTCCGCGCAACAGAAAGCCTTCATGCCCCGCTCTCCGCTGTCGCGGCGGTCATCGTCGAAAATGAGTGCAATCCAAGAGTCTACTTTCACCCACAAAGGATCATAGCTGAGTGGGATGTTTGTAAGGAGACTGCTTCCTTTGTTGCCACCGGGGAAGGTGGAAAGTCAAGGGCGAGGAGAAAGATTGAAGAGGAGACTAGAGAGAAGATTCAGGAAGAGAAAAGGACACAGAATGACGGGGGGAAGAAAGAAGAGACAGGAGGGGAAATCATCTTTGAAGAAGATCTGAGAGGCAGAAACTGGGCAATGGTGGTGGTTGGTTTTAAGATGAAATTACGGAACAAGGCTCTTGTTGAAAGAGCGAAAAAGAAGAGCAAGTGCCCTCAGGGCTTTGAGTGGATAAAAGAGGAGCATGGTTGGAGATGTGGCGGCGGAGCACACTTCCTCAGTGACGAAGACTTTGCGGCTCTATAAGAGGCATTAATCCCAGCGTTTACATACATGGATGTAGCTGCTGGGCGCCACTCTTATGGAATGTCAGTATAAACCCCTTCTGAGATAGCACCTTACGTATCCACATTGTACATGTAAGTGGGCTGGCCTAGGGTTTAGATGAATTGACCAGATGGTTATTGCGGGTCTCTGCTGTTGTTTCGGGTACAGAATGCAATTCGGTAGCATATGCGCCTTAGGTATATGCTAAAGCTGTCCAATCACGGAATCCCAGTTCATAATTGTCGAGTTCACCGTCACTCACAGTGGTCGACTGGTGACTAAGCCTCGAATCACCCCTCATTGTTCGTCTACCCTACCGTAGGTAATTTTGATACCCCACCAAAAACTTGACTTTTGACAACAGCACCCCAGCAGCCAGGCGCATTTGGTCGCAACACTTCTATCCCCCTCCTCGCCCAAACCTGCCTCTATCTGTGGCATTAACGCTCTTACGTCCCTGGTTATTCGGCGGTCTTCAGCTCGGTTTCCTTCTCTCTATTCCATACCAAAGCGCCTTTGGAGGAGCTGACGGGTAAACATTTCAACAATGGCTTCCAAGCTGACCCGGTATGTAACTGTCTGACTCGAAGCAAACCTAGTTGTCGCTGTTCTATGTACTGACTTGAAATCTAGTATCGCCATCGTGAACGATGATAAGGTTCGTCCGCGAAGCTATGCACCTATTCCCCGCCCCTGAAGGAAGTAATACTGACATTTGAACCGTGTAGTGCAAGCCAAAGGTGAATTAACACGAAACTTACCCAAGAATCTTGCGAAATGCTCACAGTCTATAGAAATGCAGACAGGAGTGCAAGAGGTCGTGCCCGGTATGTAATATTTCCCAATCTTCCGTTTTAGAACGCTGTCCGGTTCAGCCAAAACTCGAATTAGACTGGTAAATCAAAAACTCATCCTAAATTTTATAGGTCGTTCGCAGTGGAAAGCTTTGCATCGAAGTCAACCCGGATTCGAAGATAGCCTTCATTTCCGAGAGTCTTTGCATTGGATGCGGTATCTGTCCCAAGAAGTGTCCCTTCGATGCTATCACGATCATCAACCTGCCCACCAACCTCGAGACCCAGGTCACCCATCGATACTCCGCCAACAGCTTCAAGCTCCATCGATTGCCCACGCCTAGACCTGGACAAGTCTTGGGTCTGGTCGGAACCAATGGTATTGGAAAGAGCACAGCATTGAAGATTCTCAGCGGCAAGCTGAAGCCTAACCTGGGCAGATATGATAATCCTCCTGATTGGGAGGACGTCATTAAGTACTTCAGAGGATCTGAGCTACAGAGTCAGTCAGCCTTTATTGATTCACTAGAAGGTAGCTTGAGAACGGGGCTGTAGCTAACTTATGAGTCAGATTACTTTACCAAGGTCCTTGAAGATGATCTAAAGGCCGTCGTTAAGCCTCAGTACGTCGACCAGCTCCCCCGAGCTGTCAAGACCCCCGACAAGAGTGTCAAGTTTCTACTTGAACATAGATCTGCAAGGGGCAATATAGATGAAGTCCTTGACGTCCTGGAACTTCGTCATATCCTAGATCGCGATGTGAATCTACTTTCTGGTGGAGAGTTGCAACGATTCGCTATTGGGACAGTTTGCGTCCAGAAGGCAGATGTCTACATGTTCGACGAGCCTTCCTCCTATCTGGATGTCAAGCAACGTTTGTCTGCGGCGCGAATGATTCGCTCTCTCCTGGGCCCCGACAACTATGTCATAGTCGTCGAGCACGACTTGTCAGTTCTTGACTACCTCTCCGATTACATTTGCGTCTTATATGGAAAACCTGCTGTCTATGGCGTCGTAACTCTTCCCCATTCCGTCCGTGAAGGCATCAACATTTTCCTCGACGGTCACATCCCCACCGAGAATTTGCGATTCCGAGAAGAATCGTTGACTTTCCGTATCTCGGAAGGCACTGACGATTTCCAGGCTGACAAGGCTCGCGGTTTTAGCTACCCCGAGATGGAGAAGACTCTTGGGAACTTCAAGCTGAGCATTGACGGAGGAAAGTTCACTGATTCTGAGATCATCGTTATGATGGGTGAGAACGGTACCGGAAAGACGACTTTCTGTAGGCTCCTGGCTGGTGCGCTCAAGCCCGACAACGCCGAGAAAGTCCCTGAGATGAGAATCAGCATGAAGCCCCAGACCATTACCCCTAAGTTCGAGGGCACTGTGCGACAGCTCTTCTTCAAGAGAATCAAGCAGGCCTTCCTCTCTCCTCAGTTCCAGACGGATGTTGTCAAGCCTCTTAAGTTAGACGATTTCATTGACCAGGAAGTCAAGAATCTGTCCGGTGGTGAATTGCAACGTGTGGCTATTGTTATGGCCCTCGGATTGCCTGCTGACATCTACTTGATCGACGAGCCGTCGGCTTATCTCGACTCTGAGCAGCGTATCATTGCAGCGCGTGTCATCAAGCGATTCATCATGCACGCTAAGAAAACGGCCTTCATTGTCGAGCACGATTTCATCATGGCCACGTACCTGGCAGATCGCGTTATTGTCTTTGACGGCAAGCCCGGTATTGATGCGCACGCCAATAGACCCGAGTCCCTACTCACCGGATGCAACACATTCCTGAAGAACTTGGACGTCACCTTCCGGCGGGATCCCACGAACTACCGGCCTCGTATCAATAAGCTGAACAGTCAGCTAGACCAGGAGCAAAAATTGAGCGGAAACTACGTAAGTTGGTTTTTTTTTTACCCTTTATAAAAACGGTACTAATGCAGAATCTAGTTCTTCTTAGAAGAAGATAGCTCTTGAAGAGGGCGTCTTACGCGGCAATGGCCACTATGATGGCCGCAAGTATTACGAAAATACCCCGCAAGCATGGGACACCGGCGTTTTAGGCGTACAAAAGCAAAATTCCAAGCGCCGAGGGAGCGGAGGCGCATGTGAAGTATCCGGCGCGGACGCGGAGGCTGGGGATGATAACGACGATCCGGATGACTAGCCACGGCCACGACAGTCTATCCCCTGTTCGTCTGGTCCTGCACATTTATGAGTTCTACAGGCATCTCTTCCTGTTTCTTGATGAAGTGGAAGCGCATCAGCTCTTGCCGGCAGCAATGCTGTATGGGAGGGCCTTTCTAGATCCTTATGCTGCAGATTGAGGGACGAATGGGTCAAGTGGGTGACTGTCGTCATCTAATGACACGCATGCGTCATTAGGATCTTCTGGGATCCTCGTAGCGAAGACATAGGTAGAGCAGATAGAGTAACCCGTGAAAAGCGGGAATAAAAACGCATATTGCTCGTTAGAACATAGCACTCTCTACCCGTGATGTTTGATGAAGCTTGTGAAGATGAGACATACGTTATCTATATTGACCTAAATGGTTAGAATTCCCGAACCTCACGATTTCTTTTGATTCATATTGCAACCTGGGTGTTCCCAGCATCATACACGAAACTCACCTTTACACGAAACTCACCTTTATACCGAATTAGACTATTAAAGTATGACTCTATACATCAGGAGAACGAAATACGCAGATAGATCATACGCAGGAGATCTGAATTATTACGCTAACTACCGAACGACTAACTTTTGTAAATACTAGGGTAGAGGAGGGATGGATGATACACACCGAGATCGTATTCCAATAATTCCATTCGGGGCCCTGAACCGGACCGGAATGAATCCTTTTCCCCGTGTGAAAATCCTGTGGATTGGTGAGAAACCTCCGTCGCATTGAAACGAATTATGGTAGTCGGCATTAATAGTAAACGTACAGCGAGATTTTGAATTATTTCGATATTTGTTTCCGGCGACGATGATAGTGTTGCAAGGGCACGGAGGGCACGATAGGAGGTATAAACCTGAGCTGCATCCAGGGGTCCCAAGTCATCTAAGGCCCAAGAACGTAGTCGGAAGTTGACACACGTACTTTGCAATTTCTCCTTCTGCTTCATCTTGGCGTAGACTCCATATAACCTTGTCTTCGGAGGAATGCCCAGGCATGAGAACTTTAATATAATTGGGACGAAATCCTCTTGTGGTAGTATAATGTTAAGTAACCACCCAACACACAGTATTCTGACTCGGACATCGAGTATCATGAGGGTAATAAGGAGGGCGTATAAAGGAACGGTTATGTGGACAATCGAGTGAGACTAGTCTTCCTCGATCTCACCCTCCTCGCTACCTGAATGCACACCAGGGTCTTCCTTGGGAGGCGGCGGAGCTGCTGCTGGGGGTGTCCTAGTTTTGTGACGAGTATCACGGTGGGGGGAACGCTCACGCGGTGTTCTCTCTCTTCTTAATCTCTGTTATTGATATTAGTAAGTGGTGTCTAATGACGGGCACTGAGATGCCTTACCTTCGAGTCTCTCGAGTCGCGACGGTCCAGGTCATCATCGTCCTCAGCTCTACGACGTCGAGAGGATGTTGGGCGGTCATCGCCATAAGGTAGCTCCTCAACGGGTCCCCTCTCAACGCGACGTCGGTACATCCGCTCGCGTTCCTCCTCGCGATCACGCCTTTCTCTCTCATAATGGCTTGGGGGCTCATCACGTCGAGATCGAGGCGGGTAATCTCTGTCGCGATCTCGCTCGCGGTCACGATCACGGTCCCGTTCCCGGTCTCGATCGCGCTCGCGGACTTCGCGGTCTCGATAAGATTCCGAAGGCCGACGGTCAGACAATAAACTCTCGGCCATGCTGGACTTACGATAATTCTTCTCGCGCTCGGCGATTGCCTTGCGGCGATCCGCTTCATATGCATCAGGCTCCGGGCTGCGGCTGTGGCGCGAGGGTCGTGCGCGATCACTACGGTGAGAACGGTCTCCTCTATCTCGATCTCTATACGTACCACGGTCGAGGGATCGGTCGCGACGTTTATGACGATCCCTATCTTCCTCCTCCCGGTCCCTAACTCGACGAAGTACTTTCTCAAACGCACCACGTCGAGCGTCCTCAGATTTGACGGCCTGGAATTCGGGCGCACGAGCAAGACGGGGACGAACCTTTTCCCAGGTATCATCGGCTGCGACTGGCGGCTCCATATGCTTAATATAAGAACGGAGATCGTCGATGGCCCGTCTCTGCTGGCGCTCGGAGTGCCTGTCCTCATCAGAACGTTTGGATTTCTTCTCCTGGAGCTGTGTATGTGTCAGCAACGAAATATCCAGCAGGTTAAGGTTCTGAACATACCCGTTCAAAGATGAGCTTTAGTATATCACCATCAATGTTAGCAGTGCGGGGATCATTTTTGAGGACAGAAGAGAAGTCCTCGTAAGTGGTCTTGGGGGTGAACTCAAAACGGTTGTCCTGGATTCCGAGTCAGCAATCAGCCAATGCCATACAGATCAGTAAGAATGACTTACGTCCATAACGTCAAGCACGTCGTTTCTCGTTGTACGCAGGGCACGTTCCTCCTCTTCAACAATATCCCAAAACAAGTCGAGAGGGCTTGATCCGGATTGGCCGCAGATAGCCCTGAACCGTTCATCATTCTCGAGTAAAGGATATACTTGGCTCCATTTTGTTCCCGCCTTGATTTTGCCGGCTTTGCGCAGTTCCTGGAGAAGTTCTATATACGCGTCTCTTCGCTTGCGTTCGACGCGGAGCTTCTTGTTCTTCTGGTTCTGCCGAGTCTCATTGAAGCTCCGTTCCAGGGATTTGATGTGATTTTGGAAAGCAGTGAGGATGTCAAATTGGTTAAGAGCTTTGTATTTCTCGTCATTCTGGAAAGGAGCAGTTGCCCTCAGAATATTCTGAGCTTCAGACCAGCGCGTATACGGCTCAAGGTTGAGCTTGGGAAGAAGGTCGATGAGGCCGTCCATGGCACTCTTCCGGAGGCTAGCTTGGCTTTCAATGTGGGTTTTCTTGAGCTCAACTATGTAGTCTTCAAACAACTGGCGTCTTTCCTCTTCATTATTAGTTGAGCGGAAGATTGTCTCACCCTCGATGATGGGACGGGCTGTCTTCCAGCGTGTATAGTGCTTGATCTCAGGATGGCTCTTGAGCATAGTGGCAAAATCGGCACGAAGCTTTGCCAGTCTATCCTTTGCACGCTCCTTATCTTGAATAATCATGTCTTGGCAATACTTCTCGAAGGCAGCCTTCCTATCTTTAGGGTCTTTGATAGCTCGGTATTGGGGATCTTTGATTGTGGCTCGCATGGCCTGCTCCCAGGTCCAGTCAGGCTGTACACCGCTACGGCGCAACAGTTTCATGAAAGCGGCCTCGGCTTCTTCGGGTGTCGCATACTCTGGTTCGTTGCTTGCGGGAACAAATGCCTGGGCACGCAAATCACTACCGTGAGTTAGTTGACGAGATTCGGGGTAGGGTTCGCGATGTTCGCGGTGGTGGTCGTAGCCTGAGCTCGAAAACGACGCGCTAGGAGCAAAAGGAGTAGAAGGCCTGCCCAAGTTAGAAATGAGCTTGTATTGCAGTGGATGGACTTCTTACGCAGGCGTCGAGGGTGTACTCTCATGGCCCAATGCTTTTCTGTAAACTTCGGGCATCTCCCAAGAACTCTGCTTCGTCTCAGTATTGTACCAATACTTGCGACCACCCTCGGCGGTATACTCCTTCCATGGTTGATTCGCGAGAGCGCGCTAACGATCTGGTTAGTATCCGGTCGCATCGATATTGGGACGCGTAACAGACCTCGGCTGGAGACATCAATTCCTCCGGTTTGGTCCATTGCGTCGCCTTTGTAATCGAATTATAATAGTAGACGC
Organism: Hypoxylon sp. FL0543; assembly: GCA_022578575.1. Classification (NCBI taxonomy): domain Eukaryota; kingdom Fungi; phylum Ascomycota; class Sordariomycetes; order Xylariales; family Hypoxylaceae; genus Hypoxylon; species Hypoxylon sp. FL0543. The sequence continues at coordinate 40,086 of MU393991.1, read as the reverse complement.
GTCCGTCCGGGCTTTTGTATTCTTGCCAGGGGTTGGGCTGGCCATAGTGGCTGTTGACTCCATTCATCATGGTAAATTGCGCGCGCACTCCGACGGCTTCCTAGAGGTGTTTGAGAGCTGTTCTAAATGGATTGCTCTCCCCATACAAAAAGAGTATGGTTGGAGAGAATTGCCACAAGCAGTTAACGTGAGATCCGGCTTCGTCGGCAAAGAAGTATACTGCTTGATAGACAAAACGAAATATGTGAAGACGGGAAAGCGAACGAGTTTTTTGGCGGCCAACAGAGGAGGTCGGAGTTCGTCAGGTACGTAGCTCTGATTACCTAAGCGTAATAAAGTTCTAACTACAGTTTAGGTAGTACAAGGACGGGGAGGCGCATTGCTGGGAGCACTGACCACACCTTATCTGACAGCTTCAACTTGCAAAGCAATTATAGCTGCATGCTCTCTCCTAATCGGCATATTCGAGTTGCCCCGGCCGCCATTAACCAATTTACAACTATTTGCAAAATGCTACAATTGTCTCCGAACAACCCCGAGACTGCACAACAATGAACAGAGAATCGAATACTATACCTTGCTGTTAATCTCTGTCTGGTTCAACTCGGAAAATGACCGACATATCACTTAACGCCGCTTCCAAATCAGTGCTCGACCTCGACAGTTCCAGTCTCACGTACTTTATACCTCTTTCCACCAAATTCAGTGTTGAGGAAGCTTTCAAAGATGACCTGAAGAAACCTGGCGAGCCGTTCAGCTCAGTAGAACGGCGCGAATCTCTCCTTTTTGGTAGGGTTTTCCCCGATCTCCTCCAATAGGTCCACTTCTCACCATGCTCATTGTTAGACCCCAGATGAATCTATCGATATTTACCTCGTCCTCAAATCCGCCTACGTCGAGGAAGACAACTTGCGGTCCTCACTCCGAAGTCTAGTCATCTCTGTTGAGGCGCAGATTGTTAACGGGAGCGTCCCGGACCGCGATGGCCAACCGGCCTCCGAAGTCATTTCTTCAGGGCTGGTAGGCGAAGGGGAAGGGGAAGATCCTATTATACTGTTCGGATTCTCAGGCAATGACGAGGCTGATGGCGGAGAGGACCACCAAGAGTACGCCGTTGCCGTGTGGAGGCACTCGGTTTTCCTTAGTCGACCTAGGATGCGACTACAGAGTCCTTCAGTTGTCTTCACCGCGACGGCGAGTCTAAAACCGGTAGGCCCATCTATATCCGATGGGCCTCGCGATGGATATCTACAGAGCGGGGTAGCCACGGGTCTTAATCTGCTCGGGTCTTTTGAAAACGATCCTGCTATGAACGGCGTCAAGCCGCGGCTATCAGCGCTCCGAGTGTCTCGAGTCGCACCGCTCACGCAACACGCCGAAGATTTGCTCCGGCCTATCAAGTCGTTGCCAAAGCTCTCTCTGCGGATTTTCCCTGCGGCGCATTCCCGAATGCGCTTTACACATCTTAATACTAAGCCTTCTACTGCGACCGTGCTCGCCATACTCGAAGTTGACTTTACACCCTTCTTCGACTGCGAGATCATCCTAGACAAAATATCAATATCAGTCACAGACGGTCTAGTAGAGGACCTCACAAGTCAATCCGGGATGCCACTTCCAGTCTCTTGCGTCGCCCATGACCATGTTACGTTCCTGTACCGCATGTCACCGGTTGAGGCGGATATGGTGTCAAAAAATCCTGTACGAGACCTCAGTATCGCGATCTCGGCGGCTGCGCTGGTTCGTCCAGGTACCTGTGAGCCCCGTCTGAGCATGGCGTGGACTGCTACGGTTGACTTTACAGTCCCTGTAAACCCGGGATATGGTTCTACTATGCAACCTATTCAACGCATGCATCGACCAAGTCAGCTCTCGATCGGAGGCGACAGTATAACTTCATTAACAGCCCCATCTGTTACTCACCCGGACGCGTTGCCTTCCCTTGAGGCCGCAACAACGCGGACAGAGCCGACAGTGCCCGAAATGGGCATCACCATGACCTTTACTAGCCCACCCCCGAATCAAGAGATATATCCGGGCGATGTTTTTGTGTGGAACGTATTCGTGGTTAACCGGTCGCCGGTACCGTCAGCCGCCCCGAGGAAGTTGGCAATTATAGCGATTCCAAAGCGGAGGCGTAACGAATCACGAGTAAATCGACCACCTTCAATATCTCGGTTACCGGAAACTTCGCAGGGTCAACTTCAGCAGGCGAAAGCACCGAAAGACCGGAGTGTGGCAGATGCTGTCCTCGACGAGAACGTTGTCCATGCTATGCAGCATAGTAGCATCATTGACAGTGCAGAGGTAGTGTGCCTGAGTGCGGATGTTCGAGTCGGCCCACTTGCACCTGGGGCCTGTCACGTTGCTGAGCTCAGATTCCTAGCCCTGAAAGAGGGCATTGTCAACGTCGAGGCTGTGAGAGTAGTCGACCTCACAAATAACGAGCACGTAGATATCAGGGATTTGCCAACCGTGGTTGTCCAAAGCAACCATGCGAGGTAACAGCAGTGGGTACCTAGGTAGATTTTCTGACTGGCTTCTTGAAGCCCAGGTTATATCAGGTATCTGTAATGCACCTAGTCTATCAATCTGGATATCCAATACTGGACTCCCGATGGTTCCTTGATCCTAGCCCTGCGTTGAAACCTCTCACTCCTATCTTTGAATGTGCTTAAGATGATACCCGAATTTGCTTAACATCCCGACTGACTCGAGATGAGGAACTCTTGAGCGCTTTGGAACGACAATATATGAAGCGGAAGTTCCCTTCACTGGAGTTGGCAGGTTATATTCATCCGCCTTGGTATTTCTGCGCCAATATTTCCATGTCACAAATATGTGTTGTACGATATAATTTCCGAGAACAGCGACTCATGTTGCGTAAACATCCTATCCAGCTAGGTTGGGCTGGGCGGCTCTCATTCCGTTTGTTGTCTTGACTTTGCAATAAGGTCGTACAAAGAGGTGTATCTTCTCAAGTCGAAGGGCGGTGGAGACGTAGTGAGATTCTTCAATGGTCCTTGACCTTGAAAGTCGTGCCTGTATTCCGATAAGCACTGGCCTTCATGGCAGCATGGGCAGAATAGTTCGATCGATTGTTCGGCATCCCTACCAGCCCTAGGCGGGCGGGGATTCTCGTAGCTCGAACCGGTTCGCAATGATCTGAGCAGGGTTTGTGAGACAAGTTATCGATCTCGTCAGAAACGACAAGCTAGGCACTCCCGCACTTCAACTAGAATATTAGATAGGGTCCAGCTAGTTAGATAGGCGGATGGCACGTGAAAGGCAGTCAATGTAGTAGACTCATAATACAACTTTAGAACCTGCTACACTCATTAACGTGGTGGTGGTGACCTTTGCATACCAAGCATACTACATGTACGGCGAGCCCGGTAGGGTGTTTTTCAGCGATATAGGCTGTCGATCGCTGTGCTAAAACCTGTGGGACCCAGCAAAACACTACCTACACCACCAATGCCTACTATAATTCTGGCCCTGGATTGTTACCAATGTCTACCTCAATACCCTGTACTATCATCTGCCCTGTTGACGCTAGCAGAGCGAAAAGCGGAAAGAAAAAGGCAGGAATAGAGGAGGATGGCGTGTATTTGCGGAAATGTAGCCAGGAACAAAATTTCCATCAGCCAAAAAGGGGATCTCCGTCTGGCTCTCGGTAGTCAAACCGAGCACATCATTCAGTTCACCCACCTACCAAATAGGGCTACCGAGATTCAACCTTTTCTTCTTTTCTTTTCATTCTACAAACGAGCATGTAATGTGCCTTATGTAAGGAAACGGCACAGAAAGCAACTCATTCATGCGTACCTCATCATCCCTTTCCTTGTTGAAAATTCTCGTACAATACAACGTAGTATAGGTAGGTACCTACGTTTCCCTCGATGCATCGCAACTAAACAAAGTTACGACGACGAGGCACTTATACCAGCGCCTCATACACAGATACCTAGGTCTTTCCCTGGAATATTACGTGCAAAATCAGAATTATGCAGCTGGTCAAATACCGGTGTCCACAGGTGCGACATACACCATCTTTAATAACTGGTAACTGTATGGAAACTCTTGATACATACGCGCGCGACCTAGAGGATTCATATGGTAACAAGTGGAGTATGCAGCTCTTGCAACTCATTCCCTATACATAGACCGGTCCATTACCTCTATGAGCTGAGAAGAATCCGCCAACAAAGTCCAGCAGGGGGTTACACAAGGGACCCCGGTTCTTATCAGGGACCCAAGAGCACATGAGCCGGGAAAGAAGATGGCGTCGTGCCCCGGGTTTTTGAGGAGACCCGCCAAGCGTATAGAAGAGAGCTCGGCCTTATAGCGGCCCTTATTGGCTTGATGCTTGCTGACCGTCGCTGAAGGGAAACGTCGCTCTTTTGTTGGTGTTTGGGGAATACCCGCGTTAAGGGGCACGAGGATAGGGGGCTTAAACGGGGACTCGCGAAGTTATGAATACATCGTTCGCGGTGAGAGATGTTGAAGCTATATGTATCGGCTCACATGGCGTTGGACTTAGAATACATACCTAGGTAGGTAGGTATCTACGGGAGACCGACATAGCCAAGAGGCCAGGATCGCCATCCAAAGGGAAACAGGTCGTAGACCCGTGGATCACGATCGCATAGATCATCCCAGTCTACAACCTTAGATCCCTTATAGTCTAGCTTCCTGTGGCAGTTGGAGCACCCTGGGCCACTGACATATAGCCAGATAATTCGCTACTATGTGGTATTGGACGACGATCACTTCAGAATCGGTCCTGGGGTAACGGAACGACAGTAGAACATTCGCATGAATTCCCCTGCCAGAGATCCAAACTTCGAAAGTTCCGTTGCGACGGGGCGTTGTGGGTTGATGGTATACATATGCCCCAGTACCCTTCCCCGTCGACTAGAATCCGTCATTTTCGGATCTTGCTGTCAGTTTGGGTGGCCTATCTCTATGTTCGCCTTGGCCCCGTCTCATAGGGCAAAACCGTCAAAATGGAGGCAGCAAAGGATACTCTAGGGCCGATGATGAACGCGGTGAACTGGTTCTTGGTGGCGCTGGCGACTACGTTCCTTGGTCTGCGAGTATACTGCAAGCTCGGCCGTCATAGGGGGCTGTGGTGGGACGACCACATCTTGATATTCGCTTGGGTAAGAGGTGGAACAATAGCTCAGCTGTGACGTTCTATGTCTAACAAGTATGGGTATAGGCATGTCTCGTCGTCGCCGTGGGATTCATTACCAGCTCAATATCTTTAGGCTTTACCAGCCCGACGGGACCGAAAACTCCAGAGGCTGCCCTTCGGCTCCAGATCCACGGAGGCGTACAGAACGTGTTTTTCGGGTTAGCTACGGTTATGAGCAAGACTTCGTTCGGGGTTACGCTGCTGAGAGTTACGGAACGCCGATTGAAGATGGTTGTCTTGTTTCTTACCGTCACGATGAACTTGGCCGTGTTCCTCTACATTATCTTTACATTCTTCAAATGCGAGCCGAAAATCTACTCTTGGATCAAAGGTCCCGGCTGCTGGAGCACGGAGAGATACATTCATTATGGTATCTTCGCTGGAGGTAGGTGGTTTCAATAATTGCCAGAACTCATGCTTCTGAAGTTCGTTTGCTAATTTATCGCATAGCCTACTCTGCCTTTGTGGACTTTTCATTCGCGATAATCCCCTGGTTCCTAATCATGAACCTTCAAATGAAAACTCGAGAAAAGTTCGGCGTCGCCATTGCCATGAGCTGCGGTATAATGTATGAGATATTGTAATCGAGAGTCGATTAATCGCTAACGATTGCTCAGTGCTGGAGTAACGGCCATCATGAGATGTGTCTATTTACCTAACCTGCTTCTCGGAACATTCTCAAGTACGTTTATAATACCATTGTTTATTAGCCTCCCTACATAGCCGCTGACTCGGGATTAGCTCAAGGGACAACACTTGTTATATGGTATGTGGCCGAATCCTCGGTCACCATCATCGCCGCATCGATCCCTGTTCTACGAGCCTTAATCAAGGAGATATCCTCGTCTATCGATCGCTATAATCGTAGCACTGGCAACAAGTCAGGAATGAAGAGTCAGTCAAGGGCGACTCCAAGAGGCCTTCACCACAGCAACATTGTAACGACAGTCACCGGTTCGCGTAGAGATCGCGATGATCCTCACGGTGATGCGAGTAGCGATAAGAGCATACTCGAAGCGGGCCGCGCGCCAGGCAAATTAGAACCCGGAAGGATCATGCAGACGCAGGAGATTCGACTAAGTTATCATGATCGAAGCGATAACGAAAGTGAGCAAGGATATGAGATGGAATACATGGGGAGGAAGTCGTCTTGATTTGTGATACCCTTAAATCATCTTGCTTCGAAGGAGACATCCTGCAAGAGCTCACGTATATGAATAATTGGTACGAAAATAATGATTAATAGACAGTGTAGACTCCATCTCCCAGCGTCAACATGTAGCATCATTCTAACATGCAGGTTAACAACGTAATTACGAGCCAGGCACGATACAGTCGAATGTACGAAATCTTACGCATATTAGAGTCTATCAAAGCCAAATAGAACCCTAAAAAATCCGTAACCATTCTCTCAGAACACAGGTCGGGGGTCCTGGGGAACTTTTCCAGATCACATCGGAGCCTCAGTTCCATACGTTTAGAAACATGCGAATTTTCACCTAGTACGACTAACACACATATCATGAAACTCCATGCCATTCCAATACCAGTCTGCCGGTACATGGGTGTGGCCAGAACTAGTGATAAATGCCTCCTGGGCCACGTTCCCACTACGACGAGAAATCCTTCGAACGAGGATCTGCATTGCGTCCCACGCGAGCAATACCCGTAGGATTCCTCGTACCCTCCTTCGGTATTGAGTTTACATTAAGTTGTGGGGCCTCTTTGGAGCACCTTTCTGCGATGCACTGAACGGGAAGGAGACCTATCCGGCCCCGGTCCCGGCCCGACGAAGAAGTCAAGTCGCCGACAGATGTTAGCCTTTTGTGGGCGTTGCATTATGGCTGGCGGTGAACAGCGTATGATTTGATCATACCAATATCCTATTATGACTAGCATCTGCCATAAAAGTCTTAGCTTGCTCAGTGGGGATGTCAGCTAGAAGTCGGTCGAGTTGGTATGCTACGTTATTCATAATGTAATGCTGACATCTTGGCTGGATTTTTGCGTGGTAAAATCCAATCCCCTAGAGCTAGTTACTCGGGAACGAGAAACTCACTCTTGCCCAGCTGCGAAATAATCCATGGAGAAGTTTTCCACAATGGGCAGTGTCGCAACTCAGGGACGTAGCGTAAATTCTTAAAAGTTCATATCGGGGGCTAATATGGATATCCTAGAGTCAACATGAAGATTCATTCTCCAGCGTGACACTGAAAAGATAGGTTTAAAGGCCCGCGTAACCTAAACTTCACGAGCTGCGGTAAAGGAAAGGCAGAAATGTAACCGAGGACCAAGACTGAAAAATAATAAATAGAATGATTTGCAAATGTCCCTGATGAATGCAGATCTTGCAACCTGTCCGACAGCTACCTAGGTAGGTTTAACTCCCCTATAATCTTCATGGAGCCGAGAAGAAAAAGAAACTCCAGACTGAATCAGAGATGGACCTACCATTTCTGACACAATAACGAGGATCATCGATACTTAGGAGAACTTACTGAGTCGTCTCCTTTTTCCGATTCAGTAGTCGATCATAGTAGATCTCCCCACCCGCGTCAATTACCTAAGGCCCAGCATGCTCGATAGCATCCTCTGATTTTTCTTGGAGCAGATTGAATAGATACGATACATAGGATTTTTTCGTGTGCGAACTGATAAGCGGAAGACAGTTCAAGATTTATCCATAGGGGAGTGAAAGTAATGCAGAGGGAGTAAAAGGGGGACGAGAGATTTCGACAGAAAGTGGGGGCGGAGAAGGGTCTAGTCTGCCATGCCGTTATTATATCTCTGCGGGGAAGTGAGTTTTCGTCTTCGCAACAACCATGAATGGCGTCAATGCTAACTTCTTGAGAAATAACTGGGTACGTGGGTAAGTGATGTGGATGTTATACCTGTTAGAGAATTTCGCAGTCGTCCTTTACTACAGCTGTGTCTGGGCATATCGCGGGCGGCATGACTTTTTATCTTGATTTGAACGCGAAAGCCCCATGTGATCATCCGTTGACGAGCTGACAATAAAATTCTGACAACAGAGATGGGCGGACGGGTATGTAGATCCGCTATGTAACCATCGATCATAACGGCCTAAGTCGTGTGCTAATATCTTGCTATCAAGCCATAGAAAATCTCTTAAATCATAGGCGCTGATGTGTGCAGCGTGTAAAGTGGTATGACAGCATTCCGCTGCATGCCAGGCTGAAAAGAGTTAAGCTTAGAAGCCCATATCGTGGATTCAGGGTCTGAGGGTCCAGCTGACGTCCTGTAGTGCGGCTGAACTGGCACTCAAGGGATGACGAAACGCACATGGGTCTTCCAGGGTAGATTTCATCAGTGCGGACCCTGTTCTGCGGCTCTTCGGCTCATGGCGCGAGAAAATGAATAAATCCATTGGGCTGGTTCGAGATAGTCCGGGAAGTCCGGCTCTCCCTAGCGTCGCCAATCTAGATTTATAAGTGCTAGCGTTGGAGTCGTTGGATGCGCCGTTTTGAGGGTCTTCGACGGCATCGTCGGAGACTCGGAGAGCGAAACCTGATTACCGTTCTTACCCTCTTGCGAAGTCTTACTCATACCCGTGACGTATAAGACAAAAATCACTCGGTATAAGTCACGATGCCACTCGGATCTCGAACGACACACTTCCTCTTTTCTATCCCATTGTGCAACTCTCGCTGTTCTTTGACTCGAAGGCGGACTTAAATCTGTACATACGTCTGTCCCGCCAGCTCTCGCTTCTGCTCGTTCACTGGTTTAGTCGCACTCCACCGCAACTTTTCCTCTCCGCACAAAAGAAGTTCACAGAATAAAAATTATCGAGCAACCGAAAATGGACGATTTTCCAAAAACACTCATCATTGCCATCGTCGTCACCGCGGTCGTCGTTGTGTTAGTTCTCGGCATAATATACTACGTTGCGCTCAACTGGTCAAAGCTACTACGCCGTGTCACTCCCGACCGCTGGGCAACACCGGAAAGCGAGAAGACGACATGGCCGAGGAAATCCTACGAGAGCGGTTTCTCGTCTCCCATGTCCTCTCCAAGATCGTCGAGATTCAGTACCGAGCCGATGATCAACAATTTCACATCATACAATCACGAACCGATAACGCCACCGCGCAATGTGAAGACATGAGGAGTTAGGACTTTCTTTTTACTCTTCACCGCACCGCTACCGCTACCGCTACGACATGAGACATGAGACATGAGACATGACCATCGGGAATTGCATATACGGCGTTTTCAGAGTAAACATTTTGCTCGGATTACGATACAATGGGCTTGCATGACTAGTTCAATATTTTTCTTTGTTAGGCGCTGTGGAGTTTTGAGGGGATGCCCAGGTGGGCCAACAGATGTTTTATGAGATGCATCGTGAAGCGGGACCAGAGGTTAGAAGGGTCCTACCCACCAGGCCGCTAGGCTTACGATTCGATTCCACTTAGGATATAAACGCTGGTTAGGTACCTAAAGGAATAGAATTGCAATTATTACCATTGAAATTCGAAATTCATGGAAAACCTGGCCTGAGTCCGACGCGAAAAAATATCTGAAGCATCTGTCTGAGAGTAAGCAACCGCACGGAGTACATAGGTGCTTTTCTAAAGCACCGGAACGGCCGGATGCACGCGTGGACGAATTCGAACATGTGCTTTTTCCCTACCCCCATCGCTAGACCCTTCTACGACGCTCTCGATACAGCGCATCGGTAACCGAACAGACCGACTATCGTTCACCTTTACAATTTCGGGTCCGAAATACTCAAGATCCAGCGAGGGCTGCATCCGGAACAACGATCAGGTAATTAGTTCGGTAGGAGTTTCGATATACGAAACTGGCAGAACCCAACACCGCCAGCCAACCCCAATGTGTACCTAGGTATCGCACAAAACTAACAAGGAAATCTAATGATACGTCCCAATAATATTTTCTCCCAACTACCTAGGTAGTCTCAACTCAGGGGTAATAGCATCCCACTCAACTTCCAACGAAACAACTAAAGCAGCACTACAGCCCCAAGAAGGCCAACAGCAGCGGCAGCACCCGCAGCAGCACCAGTCGGTCCAGCCACAGCCGCATTCTTAGTCTTGCGCTTATCCCCACCGTCCGCCCCCGCGTCGCCCGTAGCCGCAGCCGTAGGCGCCGGCGTAGCCTCAGCGAACCTGACGCAGGACGGGTCCGCAAACGCCGTAACCAAGTTAAGACCATCCGTAATATCGGCAGGACTAAACCCGACGCCGGAGACGGTGGCGCTGGCCGGCAGCGGCGCGCACTGCGCGTAGGCGGAGCTGAAGTTGGCCGCGTTGGCGCCGACGAAGCCGGACAGCTGCGCCTGGTAGGAGGCCGCGTCGCCGGCGAGCGACGCCGGGATCGCCGACGCGATCGACGTGACCGCCGCGCAGGCGTCCGTCTTCAGCTGCGCGCTGTTCACGGCCGGGGTGTTGAAGAATGGCAGTAGCGCCGAGTTGGATGGCCGGGGGAGCGACGCGGCTAGGGCGCCGCCGGGGACTAGGCATGGGACTGAGATCGTGCTCGTGGATTGGCTCGTGGCGCTGGTTGTTAGGCCCGCCGCGGCCAATGTGATGCTTTGCGAACGCATGGTGTTCGAGTTGTGGCGAGAAAGAGTCTTGACACAGATGGGTTTGTGAAGGGACTGGTTTCCCAATGATAGGTAAGCTTGGAAAATAGCGCCGAAAGCAGTTTGAGATGGTGAAGAGAACCAAACGGGACATATGAGGCAAGCGAAGCAGGAGAGGTCCTGGCTTTATGTGAATGTTCCCGGTTAGGCTATCCTCTTCCATCTTCACGGCACGGTCTCTTATTCAAGGTCCATTGGCAACTGAGAGAACATGACCGCTAGACCGGTCCGATTCAGGGGCGAAACAATCGCGAAGGGCAGCCCAGAGTCTAATTTCATCAAGCCAAGCAACGCCGAAGAAACGGATTAGCCCTGAGATCGACTGCGGACTGAAGTATTACCAGTCCTGTTCAGCCCTACGTAGAAGGCCTTTGTCTAAGAGAAAGGTGGCCGCTGCCTCGAGGACGCCAACAAACCCCTGGGAGCTAGTTTAGGAGTGTCAAATATCTGCTTTAGAACAGGAATACAATCGTATGATAGAGCGCAGGAAGGTCTCAATTGCCGCATACTGCATGCTATCAAGCCAGAACCAGAAGACAGCATTGAGAGTAGACTCATATGATCCGAAGGAAATGCCGGCTGCTTGACAATAGTACCATGCGTATGGAAGGGTCCATCTCTGACAACATATGTAGGTCGTCGCTCGAAAATCAGCGTATTTCAGTTACCGTGAAACAAATTGAACAGGTGGAAAGGCGAATGGTAGCAAATTGTTAGGATCCAAATGCGATCCTCCATTCTGATCATGGCTGTAGGAGATTGTTTGTGTAACCGCTAGGTAGATTCTGGTAGCGGTCATCGCGGTGTAATTGTATGGAGTAAGAGGGAGGATTCGCCGAAAGTCAAGTCAACGTCACGAATGAGTTTCACTCTTGTTCCCAAGTCTCTTGGATAATACCATAATACCCTCTTGTAAAAAGTGTGCAACTCGCTGCTATGTGGGTTTAACCTCCATGAAGCATCTTAGTTCGCCCCTTCGTCTGGGATTTTATCATGATCTGTCGCATTCGGAGGCAAGGACCCAAGTAGGTATCGCGGTCACCTAGGAAGACCAAGCCCGAAACATCCGTGCAAGGACAACTGAAAGAAGTAGGACAACGTAACCTCGCATAAGGCAGCGTTAAATGATTCTCTTTTACTATCATTAACATTGAACTCGGGATGTTCCCGACAGTATAATACAGGTAGTTATATGCACCCAGCCTGAATGGTGCCTCGGCACACTCTTGCCCATCGCCAGTCGCATATAAATACAGGCAGAAGAGTGTACCAAGTAGAAAAAGATATACAGCTTCGCCAATCCTCCCAGTCAATAGTGTTCAAACATTATACAAAAAGTTGTCGACCAGCTTTGACCAGTCAAATATACAATAAGTTTAACGGTAAACCAAGCTGACCTTTTGATACCAACGCCCGTGCCGAATCCAGAGCGCGCTGCTCTATTCCAATAAGTCTCGAATGCCTAATACCTGTAAATGCGAAAGAGTACAGAAAAGGAAAAGTGTACGTGCGCGTGCGCTGATGTGTTGATTTCATTGAACCGTGATATGCAGACGTGTCTACTTCAAGCGTGCGAAATGAGATCGTCATCTATGCTTGTAAACTCTTGAATCGTCCCTCGAATGCTTTCACCCTTTCGGCCTGGAGCTCTCTCTCCAGTTTTCGTGTTTGGTTGACGGCCGCTTCGCGCTCTTCCTGCAGCTGAAGGACTTCAATCTGGGCAGTGTTCATGCGCCCAACGACCTGCTCCATTTCAGCGTCGGCATCGGTTAGGGCATTCTCTAGTTCGGCGATGCGGGCCCGAAGGTTGTCAATTTGACTTTCTTCGGACACGTTCTTGGCCGGACCGGAACGCGTGATGCTGAGGCGAGGCGACCGAGCACCAGGGCCCGAGAATAGAGGGGATAGCGGCGACTTCGGTGGGAAGGTACGAGGGGAACGTAAACCGTCGCGCATCCTCTTCAGCTGCTCGTTGTGGCTGGCCCTGAGGGTGGCTATCTCTTCCTCGTGACGCGTAACACGGTCTTCAGAAGCGTTTTGCGCTGCTTCCAATTTCTCCTCGAGGTTGCGGAGGTGTGCTTGCATTGTGGTGATACGGTCTTTATTGGACCTCTGTTCAGCCTCGCCGCGAGCCACGGTATCCGAGATTCGTTGTCGAAGCGTCTGGTTGATTGTTAATTGCTGGCGAACCTGAACAGCCAGCTCTTCGACGCGACGAGCCGACTCGCTCAATTCATCGGCAAGGGCCTTCTCGGATTCAAGATAGACTCGCTCGCCAGCCTTTAGAGCTTCAAGCTGTTCCTTATATGATGTCGCCTCTTGACGGGCGAGGTCGCGCTCTGATACTGTAAATGAAAGAGTCCGCTCGAGTTTCTCCATCGCAATCTTGGTCAGCTCATCTTGTGAACTGCTGGCCTCTAACTTCTTGATACGCTCAAGGGACTCGGCATATGCCTTTTGGAGGTCTTGATAAGCCACCGCTAGAGAATCTGAAGTCACGGGGACTGCTAGTCTGTCACTTCCGTTACTTTGACGTGCAAGAGAAGGCGGAATAAGGATGTCCTTCTCATCGAGAAGGCTTCTCAGCGATGCTATCTCCTGCTCGGCTCGATCAAGATCCATTTTAAGCCCACCAAGCCCCTTTTCAACTTGCCACTTTTGCTCGAGCGCCTCTTCAGCTCGTCGACGTAGGACGTTGATTTCAGCTCGGAGGCTCGATACTTCTTTCTGGAAGCCAGCCTTCTGCGGTGACTCAGTCAAGAGTCGGTCACGCTCCATCTCGAGGACTCGGATCTTCTTCGCGTTTTCACGATTCTGGTGCTCTTGCCTCTCTAATAGATTCTTCAGAGCTCTGTGCAAAGCATCTCGCTGCTCTTCGACGTCCTTAAGCCTCTCCGACAGTTGGTCTCGAGACTCACTGGACTTGACCGACTTGGACCTCGACAAGCCCGAGGGCGCTCTTTGAAGCTTGAACGAGGAAGGTGGGCCAGTCAAAGAATTGGATCGAGACAACCGAGAGCTAGCGGGCGCAGCTTCTTCCGAAATGGTACCCATGGACTTAGACTGCATCTGCTTTAGCGATGTGTTTTCGACTTTGAGTGTCTGAAGTTCTTGTTGCATCTTAGTCGATTCATAGGTCATCTTCTCTAGCTCGGCTGCTTGTGCTTCTAGACCTTCCACACGAGCTCGTAGTTGGGGCACAACTTCGTCCCGAAGGTTGTCGCGTTCGTTGGAAGCATTTTGAAGCTCGCCTTTGAGAGCTGTGAGCAAGTCCTCGAAGTTATCCTTGACTTGACGCTCCTCAGTAAGCTTCCGTCGCAAAGTCTCGCAGGTACTCTCCAGCTCCTTGACACGTCCACTGGTATCAGCACTGTTAACTCTTGCAAGGTCAATTTGGGACGCCCTTTCTGAGAGCTCCCTGATTTGCCCATCAAGCTCTTGTCTTCTGGATCTCTCATCTTGAAGCTTATTGGTCAACTCGAGCCTAATCTGGGCCTTCTCCTGCTCCGATCTCCTCTGAATCTTCTCGATTTCTTCCCTTGATTGGTCATATTCGCTCAACTTGGCCGAGCTGTATCCTGAGTCTGAGAAGTAGTCGCTAGTCCTCTTATTTCCAGTTGTCGTAGGGTTGTCTCTCTCTGCTTGTAATCTGTCAACTAAATCCTCCAAGTCCATCTCGCGACGAATTGACGCTGCCAATTCGGCCGAGATGGCCTTTAGCTCGTCTTCCATTTCTTCGATTTGGAGAGACGCCGGTAGCGTAGCGGTGGGTGGTGTTGCCAGGTAGGATTCGCAATAGTCTCTCGAATTTGGAGATCCAAAAAGCGCCTTCGGGGCATCAAGTAGTGATTGTGGTCCGAGTGTTGTGACTGGGGATGCATCGGTAACACTGGCTGCCTTTGAGAAGTTGAATGGTGATGGAAGAGGCGAAAACCCTTTGTCTGAGACTTCGGTGTTCGAAGGCGAAGAGGCCCAGCCAAAGAACGTCCCTAGTTTCGAGGAACCCGGTGACTTGGGTAATGGTTTATCAGTATTGGGCGTTTTAACCTCGTAGCTGTCAGCTGTAGGCGTTGTGTCATCCGGCTTGAGATTTAACTGTGGGGGTGTGGCTTTCCGGGTAACATGCAACGACATAGTATTAAAATGATTAGAATTACTATTATCCGACGAATCTGAATTATATCCGTCGAAAATGTGCTCACTCAGCGGATCCTCCTCCACGTCGCTAAAAAGGTCGTCATACGTCGTCTGTCCTTGGTGTTGCGACAGATCGGTGCTGTGGTGTGTTTGAGGAGCGTCAGGGTTGTCAGGGTTGTCAGCCCGAGAACTTGGACGTTTGACTTCACCCGCTATGATAGCCGGGTTGGACTCGGCAGAAGCCAGCGGATGACGACCCACGGGGTTTTTTCTGGTTAATATCGAAGACTGGTTAGCAACACTGAACTTGGATGGTTCGCGTTGGATTGCAGATTAATGAGACCCTGACTCACTCCGCGTTTCCCTGGATCAAAATGATGTCGTTCGGCGACTCCAATCCAAGCCCAAATGGAGGGCGAGGGAACTCGTACACGGTAGGGCTATCCACTGAGAAGGAGCGCGAAAAGCGTTGCTCTGGTCTGGTCAAGCCCTTTGTAATGGCGAGGTACTCTCCGGAAGAATACCTGGTGGCAATTGGTGATGCGGTGGACGACAATGGCTTCCTTCGAATAGATTTGGTGGGCGGCAAGACGGCAGAACTGTCTATCACTAGATTCCTCGTGTTTCTTGAGCCTGGGAGGGCGGCGGCAGCTGAGTCTAGGGACTGCGATTGGTCTGTAAGGGAAGGAAAGGACTGCTGAAGGAAAGAAAGATCAGATGAGGCATGGGAAGTCTCAGAGTTGGCCGTGAGGGAGGGCCGGTGCTTGTGATCTTGGTACGGCAACTGGGAGACGGACATGGTGGTCGATCTACTCCCTTGTCTAACCACTCATGACTAGTCGGAATGTGGAGAGTTACAGGTCAGGCCAAGAGATTATTGACTCGGTATACCAGGCGAGACGGTAATGTTTCACTGGCAGTTGAGAAGGGAAACTTGAGCAGGCCAACGGTAGTTTGACGACCAGGAAAGCGAGAGAGCGCAACAACAGAGAAAGAACGAAAGCACCAGAATTCGTGGGAGCTGGGGTGGTGGAATGATCGAAAGGGGCATGGCGGCATGGGCTACCGCTGAATAGCGTCGCAATCGGTCTTTTACCCATTATTAGACCATCCAAAAGGATCAAGGGTATTGTGAGCACCGGCAGCTTTGTGGCTCCTGCTTCGTCCTGCAGGCGCTTGAAAGTTGACAGACATTGCTCTAGCGCCGAAGGCTTCCCCAGCTGTGCCCCTGGAATCGTTCTCTTTTGGTTCACCTGGCTTTCGTAAGCTGATCTTACTGGCTGGTCGCTATCTCGAACCCCTGTCGGCCACTGATTAGCATTCCGCGTCCTAGGCCCTGTCGCATCCATATTCGTCCATGTGCAATTTCAATTCCCCTGTGTCCCTGAGAGGTATCCCTCCTAGCGAGGCTGGCAGTTGCACGATCCTGAAAGTAGGGGCGAGATATCCTGCAAGCGCATCCATGGATTCGTGGAATTGCGTAGCTGCATGGGCAGTTGGCTGAGGCTTGGAGGGTTGGAAGGTGAATTATTTTAGTTGGCCACAACTCGCCAAGGGTCTGGATCCTGCTGCGCATTCTCCTGCATCCTGCAGGTACCACTTGCATGCAATGGGCACTTTCGGTAAATGATCAGCCACACTTCCTGCGGGGTGCCTGGCTCGCTTAGGGGTGCGTGTTGCTGTATGTAGGCAATCTCAATTCGCCGTGCCCGACTTTCCCTTTTCGAGACCGCAGATAAAGAAAGATCGATCTTAATAACGCAGCGGTTAGTTTAATATGATTGCCATGTTGCCCTAGCGCCTCAAGCGGCTAACGGGAAATTCAAAGGCCAACGGCCAATTGCTACCTGTCGTTAGACTCTTCGTCTCGCAATTCGTATTATTGTCTAGGCACAGCATACCGCGCGTTAAGTTGCGGTGTTGAAAATTCAATATCCAATGGATGCAGATGTTTGTCCAAGGTGAGAGGACAAGGCCAGTACCCGCCCGGACCACGGACAGAGGCTCTGTGTACGGTGTAAACACTTGGAAGACCCTGGAGGAACCCGGTCTTGTTACGAAGCCTTGACCCTGGCCGGAAACTAGAGGTCGATAGATGCTTTGGATTGTTTTATTAGCTTGAGCCTCAAAAGATTAACAGCTCGCCGTACAAAGTACAACGTCGAGCACGTTGTATGTGCAACAGGACGAGTGCCGCTAGAGGGCCCCCAAACTCCGTCGATGCTTTAAATAGACTTCAATGTCTTAGGCTTCGGATATCCAGCGCCTAAATCTTGCAAAATCTCACTATCTGGTTGATGGCGTCTTACTATATAAGGTATATGGATTAAATGCCGCTGGCAGATTCAATTCAGTGTTCGTACGCGCGGTAGATCAGGGCCTTTTCGCGCAGAAACGATTGATTGTCAATACTGTGCAATCCATGTTGCACATCAGTGGAACTGTCCTCTCCGTACAGTAAGGGTAAGCCGTCGAGGCTAGAATCGTGGTCAATCAAGTTGTTAATCTCTCTAATAATATCAGGGTCCTCAAGAGGCCATAGTCAAGAAGATACGGCGTGAAATCAAGGCAACAATCTTATGTGACGAGGAAAAATCATATACGCAATTGAAGGGATGACGAATGAAATATCAAAGTGCAGCGGCGTCGACTAACGCAATCGCATGGTATCCCCTAAACTCCGACTGTGACACATGCAAAAATTAGCCTAGCGTCAGGTACGACATGAAGCAGTATGTACCCGTACTTTAGGGTTGACTGAACTCCCATTGGCCACGGATGTAAATAGATGTAAACTGAGTCCTGAGTGGTCAGCTTCAGCGACTGTTTAAGCTTGGCAATAGGCACGGTATTCTTTTGAACTTTCAAGAGCACCTGACTGCCTGACAAACTAATTCCGTACCTACATGTAAGCTTCAGGACCAGCCTTGGCCGTCCGGTAAATCGCAATATTCGACTAGGCCAGACAGGGGTCTCTGATGTACCTAGGTAAGGCGATCAACGTGGAAGTCGCCGGCAAATGTTCAGCTTTTGTCTTACGGACCATTTTGTCGTAGCTAGAAAGGTAATACCGTTCAACGCATTTTCTCGGGGATTTGCGGAAGGCTTTCATGCCCACGAAATACCAGCCATGAAAGCCCACGAAATACCAGCCAGATTCTAGCTCATGCATGCTTCAAAAGATACCTTAGACCGTAAAATAAAATGTAAAAAGGGTGCAAGAGACTATAGGGCAGTTCATGGAAGGACACGAAATAGTGACTTAGCTAGCATATCAGTCCTTGTCTATGTGTGAAAGTAACACCCTCAGCCATCCAGTACCTAACTTTACCACTAGGGAATGGCCACGACATATGATGACAGAGACAATCCCTCAAATATCGTCATGTCTGGATGCCACCCTAAGCCACGAAATCGGCAACGTAGAATGAATGCATTTGCGATAGCGGGCACTCAGATACCCGCTTTTGGATTCGATTCAACCAGTAGGAAGAACAAGACCGACCGGCACAACTTCGGACCTCCGTCGCACTATCAATATAGGACATCAAAACTGACCAACCATCATCACAGCCCGGTTAGCTCAATCGGTAGAGTAAGTTGAACTCGTTCACACAAACCTCTCATACAAGATCTAACTAACAGTTTAATAGGCGTGAGACTCTTAATCTCAAGGTTGCGGGTTCGACCCCCGCATCGGGCTCAATTCCTGATGCGTTCTTATCATAGGAACACTTCGAACCATTCTCTTTTTCCATGTTTTTTCCTTTTTGCCTTTTGTGGCATTCTAGAGCATGGATGGACAGTCACGGGAAAGCCGGCTCCTACGGCTCCCATTCACACTGTCGTAAGCTTAGTACCAGCCGCTGGCCAGGTTGGAATCACAACCAGCTCACTGTCGCACAAGCGACACGCCCAGATTTCCTTTTTCGCTGGAAGGCTGCCTGATATTGTGCTCTGCAAGAAGACTCGCCGTTTTCGTTGTTTCAAATCGACGATCCTACAAGAACCCCTAGAGCCTGCAGGATGTGTGAACGGCTACCGGCAGATGATATCAATAAATGGCGGCATATATCGAAACTTTACTAGCATCCATTTTCTAGCGCCTCATCGCCCTAGTGCCTAATACAATAAGAAAAGGCTTGTAGCCGGCACGTCAGATGTACTCCGAACCAAGCCGCCCCCCAGTCTGGAAGAATCAGTTGCTCCTTCAAGGAGCACTGGACTTATTGTAGATATGGGATGACTATAGAATATCAAGTCGATGACTATAGAATGTCAAGTCGCTATGTATCAGGCAAGAAGTACATGTATGTATAATGCCTCTCGTATCAATTACTCATTAAATATGCACCAATTAATAATGCGGCATGCTCATTCTTTTTTCAACGCCCATCCCCAAACGCCGATGCCATGCAAAACTTAGGAATATCTCAAAAAACGCTGTTCTTGCTCCATTTATTGGCGGCTCTGATCCTCCTCCCGAAGAAGTAAAACACGTACGGCACGGGTATCAGCAAACAGGCGAAGCCAGCGAAGATGCTCGAGCCAGGGCCGACGCCGATGTTGTGGTACATGGGTGTGACGACGAGCGGGAACGCCGCAGCGAAACAACTCCGCAGGAACGTGTTGGCGGCGACGGCGCTCGCTGCGTACATCTGAAAGGTATCGACAAGGTAATTAAGCGCGGCCTGGAAGATGGTGTTGAAGCCGCAACCGGTAAGGTAGAGACCGATGACAGGCACGATCCAGTGCACGTCGGGGTTTGCCGTCCAGCCGGTAATAAACTGCCCCGTGGCGAACAGCACAGATCCAAGCATCATTGGCGGAAGCCTCTTCTCGGGGACGGGTCGATCTCCCACTGCGTGATACGCCTTGTTGTAGTAGAGCTGGTTGGACATATTGATGCCCGCGCCAGTCAGGGACCCGAGGCAGATGGCCAGGAAGGGCAATTCACTCGCCACGATGCCCCAACCCCTAATCTCTCCGAAAATGATAGGGACCGCTCCAAGCTGCATGTAGAGGATTCCGTAGCAGAAACTTGCGTACAGCGCGATGAGGAAGCATATGGGCGTGCAGAGCAACTGCATAGGACGAATAAGGAACTTCCTAGCGAGTTCTATTATGCTGACATCCCATTCCTCGAACTTGGCATGCAAGGCCCAGTTACCCGTCTCGAACCGTAGCCGCCGCGCCTTGACAACAAGGAGGCTGGGAGGATATGTCTCGTCAATGAAAATGACGGCCAATGTTAGAATAACGCACTGTATTATCCCGGTCGTATACTCAGTCCAACGCCAACCAAGATCTGGTCGCGCCACACACGCAGCAGAGACGATGGGACCTACCGTCGGGCCGCCGACAACCGCCATCGCATACCCGGCCATTGC
The DNA here is from genome assembly GCA_022578575.1 of Hypoxylon sp. FL0543. Lineage (NCBI taxonomy): Eukaryota > Fungi > Ascomycota > Sordariomycetes > Xylariales > Hypoxylaceae > Hypoxylon > Hypoxylon sp. FL0543. The sequence goes on along the minus strand of MU393991.1, from coordinate 19,727 downwards.
GATGCCACGATACGCGGGCGTGAAGAGGTCACCTAGGACGCCGCCGGTATTGGTCACAGGTGCGGAGGCGAAGATAGCTCCCCAGAACCGTGTCAGCATGAGCGTCTGGAAGTCCTTGGCAGTTGCAGACCCGAACGAAAAGCATATGGACACGAACATGGGCGTCAGAACCGCGACGCGTCGCCCATAAACTTCCGAAAGCGGCGCCCAGAGGAGCGGGCCTATGCCGAATCCGAGAAGGAAGAGCGTAGTGCCTAGCGTCGCTACTTGCGTGCCCACGCCGAACTCCTCCGCGATCTGCGTCGTCCCTGCGGAATAGGAAGACGAAGCCCAAGTGGCAGTCATGGTGACTAGACCATAGAGAAGCGTCGTGAGTACCTTTTTGTGACGAGGCCAATTCACAGGCCGATAGGGGTCGTCCGGCCCGTCGAAGTCAACGAGGCATTCTTGGCCGGTCTTCACCTTTGCAAGCGGGTGGGTGAACGGCGGTACTGCGGGCCTAGAGCGTACCCGCGACAGTACGGTGTCTCGTCGAGAGACCGTCCGCGAGAGAGAGCCGTTCGGAAGATCCCGGCCGCTCGTGCGAGTCTGAGACAGGCGTTGGTCGAGCGTGCATGGCCGGTGTCCGTCGTGATATTTCTCCGTCTGAGGGCATTCGCAACTAGACGGTCCCCAGTTAGGGGCCGTTGCGGGGGAATCCGCGTCTGGAATGGGTTCCCCGGAAGACCCGCTGTGCGAGTGCTCGGAATCGTCCTTTTCTTCGAGTATCGACATTATTGCCCTCTAAAAAATTGCCCAGAAACCAAAAACATGAATTAAGTTCGAGGCCATGGCTAAAGTAAATGCCATTAGTGGCGTCACTCCAGCACCAGATATATCGTTACATCATAGTCCTTTTTTCTATGGGACTCAAAGCCGAATGGTTAATACAGCGACGTCCCGACGCTAATGACGTAGTACTTTCGCGAACGTTCAAGACTCCAATACGAGGGGTTTAACACGGCAATAACTTGCCGATTGGATTCTTCCATCGCCTACTATAGTATGTAGACCACTAAAACAACTGAAGGCAATTACCTACCCGCTGGAGATTGCCTGCGAGGGATTACAGAATCAAATCACCCAACTAGTAACAAAACCTAAGGAAATCTCACCTGCATCCCGGCCCCGGGCTGGCCAAGACCGTCCCCGAAGGCATCGGGATTCCCCGCTCAGTCAGCAAAGCCGCGGATGTAGGTTACTTTTAGCGCATGATGTATAACCTCTCACCTCGGACCTTCGACCATAACAAAATCACCAGCCTAGAAGGGTTTCAAATCGTGACCTGCATATATGTACCTACCTACAATGAGATTTATTGAAGATAGAGCAGACTAAATATAGCCAACCGCTACTATCTAGTTGCAGTATTGTTCAATCTATTATATACACACATTATATAGGGGTATCTGTAGTCTATATCTATATACAGCTGAGCCATCGCGGAGCGTCCAACTCGTAACAATTATTCTAGATATCATTATAATTTAGGGTTAAACTTCCTGCGGATACGTTCTCCGAATATGAAGAAAACGACCGGTATCGGGATGAGCGCCAGCGCGATGAATGCGAGCAAGCTGTTACCCCATCCGAGACCCAGGGCGTTATACATGTCCAGACCGCCGAGGGGAAGCAGTGCGCCGAGGAGGGATCGGAGGACGGTCATAGCAGCCGTCACGGACGCCGCGTAACGCGGGTACGTGTCGAGCAGGTAATTCTGGACGCAGAACTGTGAAGCGAGTTAGCTTATCCCATACGGTATCAACTGAGAAACCTAGTGCGATGACTCACCATAACGCCCATGAGTCCTGCGCTGAAGATGAGAACGCCGACCATGGGCACGATCCAGTGCACGCCAAAGTTGGTAGTCCACCCGTAGATGAACAGGCCAATGGGCAGAGCAATACCACTGGGTATCGTGAGCGTAGGCGCGAGGCGAACCTCGGGCTTATGCGTGATTCCTTTTGCCTGGTTCCGCTTCACCATTATGTCGGTAAGCTGTCCGAAACCCACAACGCCGATCATCATGCCCAGACCGGCAGGCAGGAACGTCAAACCGCTGTCGCCTTCGCTGAAGCCGTACTGACCCGTATACACGAACGAGAAAGTCGTAATCAGTAAGTAAAGAATGCCGTAGGTAATGGCCACGTACAGCGCCATGAGAGTGACGATGGGTGTGACGAGGAGGAGCTTCATCGGGCGGATAATGGCGAGCTTGAACTGCTCCTTAGGAGTTAATCGTCCTCCAAGCTTGCTGTGTAAGCTCGGATTGCCGGTCTCCTTGCGGAGCTTCTCAGTCTTGCGCTCGAGAAGTACAGGGGCGAAGGTCTCCCGGAGGAAGAAGAAAGAAATAGGGATTAGGGCTCCACCCTGCATTGATGTTAGCTCATACGTTCAGGATAAGTAGTGCCTGAAAGTGAGTTAATATACCAGAATGACAATCAACCAGTACACCCATCTCCATCCAGCAGCTTGGATCAAGTAACCTCCAGCGATGGGACCGACGCAAGGACCGAGGAGGGGGCCTAAAGCCCACGCGGACATAGCCCTGCCGCGCTTCTCGACTGGCATTACGTCCGCAATACTACCGCTTCCGATGGTAATAGGGACCGATCCCGCCAACCCCATGAGTAAACGGAACGCCATCAGCATCCCGATACTCTTTGAAAGAGCAGCGCCGACAGAGAAGCAGACGAAAAGCACGTTGCCGAAGATGTATAGGGGTCGGCGACCGAGGATCTCACTTAGCGGCGCTATGAGGAGCGGGCCGAAAGCAAATCCTAGGATATATACCGAGACCAAGAAGGTGGCCACGGTAGATGATTTCTCTTGGAACTCTATCATAATGCCGGGAATACCAGGGGCAAACATTGAAGAGCCCAACGGCCTGACATGAGTTAGCATGGGGAAGAATACTGAAATATAGAGTATGTCAAGGGTAGCTCACGTTACGATGGTCATTATAGACAGGATACTAACATTCAACCATTTCTTCGTATCGGACCAGTTCATCGGGTTCTCTTGGTCGTCTGGCCCGTCCCAGTCCACAACATTCGGATCCTTCTCGTCGGCATTGAGTTCGCGATTGTCGGGCCCTGCTTCAACATCTTGGTCTGATTCTGGCCCAACGGTGGAAGAATCCGTATCGGGCGTCTGAGTGTCAACGGATTTCTTCTCCGTCTTTTCGGTATCCATTGTGGGAAGATCGTGCTGCGCCATCAAGAGTAACGATATGGTACAGTGATGTTTTCCTTCGGGAATCTCTGGTGCTCGGGTGACCTTGGCGTCTTGGAGAATCGATGGCACACCGTGACTAACATGATGCTGGGTGAACTCTTGTATCTATTATATACATACATTACGACCAACTTCGGAGAGTGACATGGTCCCGGGCATACAACCGACAACCCGCCCCGGATGCGCTGTGATCCCGGAGTTAGCTTGGCATAATTTTGTGCAGAGTCCCACATGGGACACGTCCTATGTGGACACTAAACTGAGCCGCGGTACGATTCAGGTTCTGGCCGTATGATTCATTGGCCTTTTGCTAAGCGATACCAGCGACGGCCGGTGGCGGACCATGACCCTTCAATGTCCGAAAGGGCTTGCATAAAATTTGTGCACGGGGCCATCTAGACCCTACCGGCTTTGGCTTTGCCTTATACGGAGCATGAACAGATTTTATTGGTCGCTTAGCGTAGAATAGGCCGTCGAAATCTGGAACTCGAAGATTCTACCCATAGCTTTGGGTGTGCTACATGGGGTAAGCCTACCGTCGCTCATCCAATGTCTGACTTAGCGAACAGATAACAATGACGCACCACGTGGCAGGCAATACCACTGGTGAAGTCACGGAAGTAACATTATATCGTAGACCGAAGACAACAGGATATCTCGACGAGCCGTCTTCTAGAACGACATAGCAGAGATAGGGGTCCGTGATCCGTACTGTAGGGCTGAGTTGGGCTAGACCGCAACGTAAACTGGGATTATTAATTTTCTGAGGGAGAGGCAATTTAAAATGTGATTCGTGCTCGTCGGACCGAAACCACTAGACAACCTGCAAAACGTCTTGTTGGTCCCGAATGAGCTCCATACAGGATGCCAAGCCACCATAATATGTGTTTTGAACTCGTACCGAATACGATATCCGAAGTCGAAAGCGAGATTGACGATAGAGGAGCGACCCAGTAGCATGTTTTCAAGGGATATTTGCAGACTAGTAAACCTGTGAGCTCCAGCCTCTAATACAATTGGAATGGCACCTCATTCTGCTGTATATCGTTGACGCGGAACGTCTCGGGGTTTCTCAAAGGGGCCCATTTCTCAGCCTCGCTGACATGGTATCTATTCGCGGCGCACCGAGCGGAGGACCTGGGGCTTTGGAAGTCAAAATAGACGGTATGGTCGGAACTAGGCACCCAGCGCCCGCCGCGATGCTCCTCAAATGTCTGGGCCAGGAATTCGATATCGAACCTGCACTCTGCCGCGTTCCACCTCTTGTTATATTTCTCCTGGCGGTTAACGCGTTGGAGAAGCTCAAGGTACTCGAGGAATTGGGTGCCGATGCGGTCCTGGACCTCCTCCAAGTAGTGTCTTAACCCAGTCATACGTCTGTCGAACCCACGGTCGACCCAGATGATATGGCTCTGCGATCCGTCGGAGGGTTGCTCCACCGGACGTAAGCGGCATCGCCGCACCGGTGGTCGAACGCGCACCGCAGTATCCAAGATGGCATTCGATGCGGGTAGGATGCAGGTCACCGTCCGCACGTCTAGGGAAGCTTGCCCGACTAAGATCCAGAGGTGGGATCCGTCCTTGAGGGTGTGCAAGTCGAACGCCAAGTGTTGCGTGCCCCGCGGATATCGAGGCCACCTAGGCATTTCGTGCTCATCGGTGGGTTCTCGAAAGAAACTGACATGCATGATATCCAGATCAGGGCGAAATGCCCGGAAAGGGACAGGACAGCCAGCTAACGGTGAGTATCGAAAGCGCAACTGAGATACGGCCAAGTCCCGCGACTCACGGCATACGTGCATGATGACGGGGAAACACGTATCTACGAGGTATGGTTCAAGAAAGTTGGTGTGTGTAACTAATACACCGTTCTCACGGCGCCAATATGCTGCTTCCTCGTTCAATGGCCAGGGGATGCATATTTCGGCGTTATCATCTGGAAGGGCAAGCTTCCAAACGATGCGACGTAACTCGGGAGGGAGGTCATTGAATTTTGTGAATAGCGGAGGAGTCGCGTCTGTCGCCATCTTGTATTGGCCACCCTTTTCCCTTAGCATAGGTTTCTCTTGGTTTGTCAGAAGACAGGAGAAAGAATATGGTTGCGGAATGGATATCATGTATGCTTCTCCGGAAGTGCATGTGGGTGGGTTGGATCCGGGGAACATCTGTTGGAGGCCAACCCTGCCTATGTACATGTATGTACTACTTGCATGTACACAAGGCAGGTATTTATGTAATCATTGGCTTAGATACATGTATCTCGGATTCCGAAGTGCCACACAATTCACACATGATACATGTACCTATGTTACATTAGGTACCTATCTAGGTATCTTAGGTAGGTATCTTGCATGCCCTTCGATCAGGAGTTGACGATAAAGTCAAGCGAAACCTCAGTTGTTAACCGTTGATCTCAGGTTTTTGTTCAGTACATATTTTCGCCTCTACAGTAACAGCGCTGTCCATCACTCTATGCACCTAGCTAGTATAGGTACTAGCGCATGTCTAGACATAAGCTCTTCCACCCTATCGACGAACCTTATATGTACACCAGATTAGATACCGAGTCTCCTCTCATTTCATAAGGATAGGCATGTAAGGGTATATACCGGGTCTCTACGTATGTAGTATACGGGCCGTGCCTTGCAAATAGAGTACAGGGAAGTAAGGAAGGCCCTCCACATTAATAACGTATTGTCCTCAACCCGAAGCCTTTTATTCTACAAACCGGAACGCCAGGCAATGCATCTGGAAATCATATCCTACAGTTCAAAATGCGACCTACGACGAAGCCTTCTCTCGTAACGTCTGCTCCCGAGTCTCTTCTAGCTCCTTGCGGACATAATCGTTGAATTCGTCCGGGTTGTCGAGGTATAGGTGATGCCCGGCCTTGCTGACGATGATGACTTTCGCACCACCGTTCTCCTTCCGCTTCTCTTCTTCGGTGCCGTGCAGTAGCGCCTGGACCTTGGCTTGTTTGAGCTTCTCCTCGGCTGCGAGACCGCCTGCGACGTCCATCCAGTCGTTTTCGCCGTACATGAATACAACCGGGTACCCTGTCTCCTTTACGGCGGGTTCCGTCTCAGTCGCAGGTTTGATAATTTGTCTACCCACACGATGAATTCGGTTGATGACGGGTCGTCGGGCGTGCGCACCGGGCGCAAGGAGATACGGGAGCGCGTACTCGCCACTTCCCCTTTGCCTGAAAATCGAGTAAGCATAATCGTGGAGCTTCTGTTTCTCGTCCGGCGTAAGATGATTAAATCGGCGAGAGGTCCAACCAGAAGCCACCCGCGGACCCAGTGGGCCTGCTAATCGTATAATGCTAAATGGTGACACATTGGCATCCCACAGCCATACTAACCAACTAGGATAGGGGCGCTTCTTCGGTGCGTTGGCTTCCGGCTGCTGCCCTGGCGTGTTTCCGTTCAGGGCCTTGTAGTTCCGACTCTCGGTTGTCGACTGTTGGTCCACAGTGAATTCATCTTGGAATGACGAGTCCATGGGTTCTGGCATGTCGGCGTTGACAGCGTAGGGATCTTCCGGTATCCCGACGGGAGAGGCGAGGATGAGCTTGTTCAGATGACCGGGATACTTGAGCGCATACGAAACGCCTAGGTAGCCACCCAGAGAATGACCGAGAAGAGTAAACTTTTCGATCTTTCGGATCTTGCGCCATTCCTCAAGTGCATCTATAAACCAGTTTTCTGCCTCGGTGATCTTCTCCGCCGAATCTTTTGCGCATATTCTGAACGGTGGTCTTGTCGAGTTACCCATTCCTAGCCAGTCCAGCGCATAGAGCTTCCAGCCTTTCGCGCGACTGAGGTTCTCAAAGTTCTTGTAATAGAATCCAAGCCCAGCGCCGTAACCGTGGAGCATCACCAGGGTGTCATCAACTGGCTCTCCCACGCGCTCTACTGAGAACTCGTTCATTCCTCTATTCTTCCCCGACAACATGACCATTGTCGACTTCCACACCCTGGGCCCGTAAGGATCGATCTTTGTCGACGTTTCAGTTTGGCCCGGGTGTTCGGCTGATGGTACTTCCGTCGCAGGGCTTGTCGACGATGCGACAGCTTCTCGAAGGTATGGGATGCATGATATTACGTTACGTTCGGCTATCGTGGGAGTCACACTGTTCCACTACGAACTAGTTAGAGTGAATCAATTTAATGAGGTTTATCAAAAAGACGTACCCATTGGTATACGGCCTCTTTATAGCCTAGAGGAAACATTCCCAAACTAGGTGGTTTCGTAACCGGTTTCCCTTCCGGCGTTGGTTCTCTGACTCTTCGAGAGGCTGACATGGATTTAGGTGGCCTTCCGATGGGTATACTAGATGGTAGTGGAGTAGGAGGTTCTTCGGTGGACACGTTAGTTCTGGATGAAGCGCTGTTATGGTCCGCGTGCTGTATTCGCGCAACGGTGGTCACCAGTTTCCTCGACTGCACAACGGCTGAACTTGGACTTTTGAGCATAACGGAAGGGTGGCAAAAGGCCGGCGGCGCCTTGTCTTATACGATTACGGGGGCAAACTCGGAGACATGAAAGGGATGCGATAACAACTACACGTACAGTACCTACTGTACCGTACCACGTATTACCAGGCAGCCAGGGCAGTGATGACACAATGTTCGAGTACCCAATGCGCAAAGTCCGTCCCCGACGGTCCGACGCCACGGTATTGCATGGAAGAATCTGAGACAGGTCCAAGAAAGGTGGCTTGGGCCCAGGATTAGTCTCGGGGACCGGATGCGAAGAGATTCTAGTTCTTCTCGGTTTGGATTGGTCGCTGACTGGGCAAATCAAAGGGACATGGTCAGGGCAAGGAGGAATAGTTACCTGGCTAGATGAATCTGCGGGCGTTGACAGGTCCCGAAAATATTGGGCCCGGCGGTTTTATCAGCTCCTCGGCTTTTACATCCTCCCGCTCCGCTCCACCTGAAGAAGCCTATTATATGTACCACGCGGTTATCTATCTGGACTGGTAACATATCATACCTACATGTATACAATAACACTAACTTGAGAGCTCTCTCTGTATCTTCTATACGTACGTGAATATCATTATTCACGTTAAAAGTCGCAAAAGAAATAATGGCGACCTACTCAGAAATTCTGAACGATAAGCGGTAGCATGTACACCCCCTGTCTTCTTCAGCGGGATTATGAGCCACAATGCCTTAACTCCGTAAACCAATCTTGTGTACCCGCTGCGCTTCGTAAGATCCAGCTTCTAGATCAAATGCCTATGCTCATATGTGCACTTTAGTTCCATACATGTATATAGGTGATATTATATATAGCTCATGACTGCATATGCGATATATTTTTCTCTCTCTAGTCCCATTTAGGTAAACAATCTATATCGGACTAGAAGTAAGCAGATTAAGCCCACTGCGGAACAGCGCCGCGCACTTCAGAAGTTGTGAGCTCACATGGGAAGAACCAGAATGGTATATTTAAAATATTTGGGGGTGTCGTGTTGCTTGCTTTCTTTTTACCTGGAGTTGATCGACGACATCTCATACTCGCTGAATGCCCATTATTGCCAGCTTTTCCTAGACACCAGTCGGCTACAGCTGTTCATCCTGCTTGAGATTCGGCAAGCCGTCAGCACTCGAGTATCGTGCCAGAGCCTTTCAAGTCTTTTTAAGCAGTTGATGGCTAGGAAATCCATGCGAAGTCTATTGTACACTCGCTTGTTTTCAATTGTAGCTGTCTTTATTCCTCATCTGATTCATCCCAGGAGATCAGGATCTCGTGTGACATCCAACATGCCATCCACTTCCAAGGTTTATCAACAGCTGTACTTCGAGCACCTAGTAGCGTGATACTTGGGTAACTCGAGCTGTTTCGCAAGACCCAGTTGCCCCATAGAAGAGGTGGGGATTTGAATGAGGAGAACGACCAACGATATCACCTTGGGCAAGTTTCATCTCCACCAAGGTATGAGGATGTTCGCATAGATCAGATACTGCTGGGAGTCTGATAGGCAAGTTTTGGGAGTCTGGGATGATAGAACGAAAGTAGCCAACTCGGGCAGACTGTGAACTTGTTTGCCCATGGAAATATTATGATCCATCACTCCAATCCTCGGTTCGAACAGCTAAGAAAACTTTGAAGGGAGATCTCGGGTAAAGACTGTCGATTGGGTAGGTACTTATTTGGGGAGTCGTGCTGCTTCTGTGCAAAGTGTTGCGGAGATGCGAGATGTCGTCCTTGCAGGTGAACTTTGCCATTCCCTTCGCCCGAGCCCCCTCATCAGAAAAGCATCGATTTCTTGCCTGGCTGGAACCCGCCAGGTAAGATATCCGGATAGTTGATCTCGCGACACGTCGGCCTTGTAGTGGCTTTGATGGGAGTTGGCTTTGGTGTAGAGTTTCTGACCTTGGTAGTGTTAGAGGTGTGGTTGGTGGAAGTATATAAGTCTGTAGAAGATTTGCCTGGCTCCATGATGTAAGTGGACTGTAAATTGTGGCCTGAACTTTGTATTTTCACAATTCTTTAGAGAGTTGTGCTCCTGGAAGGTAAATAACTGGAAGAGCTGAGAGGGCAGGATGACTTTAAATATGTTGGACGACGTGTGTTCCCTGAGCTAAGTCCCATCGAACTTCAACCAAGCCGAGACACAAAGTGAGACGACACTCTTAACTACATAGAGTAGACCGGGAGCTCGATACAGTAGGTAGTACAACACAGAAAGGGTTTCCCCTAGGGAGATCGTCACCGCGGTACGTCAGCGCCCTATGTATCCATTGAAGCGGGAAAAGGAGACCAGTTGCTATAGAGCGTGAGGAGTCCTGCAGGCATTGCGTCAAGTTCTAAGCTACGGGGATCATGTGGTGTAGACCTGCGAAGCTAGCACGTGGGGGTTCTCTATTCCGGACCAGGTTTACATGAGATCTATGAGTAAAATATCTTCACTCGCAGACAGATGCCAGTTCATGCTTCGTATTATTCGACTCAATCGACATGGAATAAGTTGCGAGAGTTGTCTTCGTCAAAATTTGCGAAGTGATATGGATTACGGGGGTCTAGGGGGTGCAGCTGCGGTGGTACATCACTGTATGTACATCAGCACAGCAAGATAAGGTTGCCGATAGCGCTATGACCACCACATGGGCTCCCGCCTTTTAGAGCCCGCTGTGGGGGACCTACCTAGGTACCTCTAGCGTTACTTCGATGTAAACTCCCTAAAAGAAAAAGATGACGGAACACAGCACGACGTAACCAACCATCCAGCTACGACAACCTAAACGAATCTCACCTCCTACACGTATATGCGACCACGAATTCCCTCTCCCTACTCCTAAATGCGCCGATAACCTCCGAGTCACGTTGAAGCGGGCTTACGTCCCAAGCCGCCTCACCTGATTCACACCGCAAGTACTCAAACGCGAGAATCATGACCGACACTATCGACTCCATCGTCAAGGGCGCTCCTCAGCCTGGCCATGAGGTCAAATCTCCGCCCATGGGCACCAGTCCCATTGGCGTAGTCAAACCAGGCGATCCTCTGAAGCACACCCCAAGTTCACCATCCATGATCTACCTCAACATGCTGATCCTCGAGGCCTCGCTACGCTCCCAGTATCTCGAACTCCGGGCCCGACGGCGCAAGCACACGTTTTTCCTAAGCCTGCTGTGCCTATGGCTTGCAGGCTTTGGATATGCACTGTTCTTTGCGCCTCGGGAAGACGGTAGTGGCGTCGGCGGGTCGGTATACTGGGTAGTCGATATGACGGAGAAGGTGTGCTTCATAAGCGGTATTGTCACGGGCATACTGGTCTGGGCAACCGGCATATGGGACCGGGGCATTAGATGGCCGAGGCGCTGGTTTGGAATCTGCAATAGAGGCCTGCGTGGCTTCAACTGCAAGTTGGTCGTCATCAAAAGGTCTTGGTGGGTCGAGCTCGTGTCCTTAATCGGATTCTTCTTCACGTACGGTGCATTCTCTAGTAGGGCCAACCAATACCGCTTCGTCGAGCCATCCATCATACGCGAGGTTGATCGAGAGTTGAATCTCAACCGTAACGAGCACCCCCAACTCCCGTTCGTCAGCTCGGACGAGGAAAAGGGCGGGCATGAAGAGGATCTATCACCAGGGGGAGACTACGTCAAGCTATTGCTATGGCCCAAGCCCTTTTCACCCAACTTCCGGGAAAACTGGGAGCTCTATAGAAGCGAATATTGGGAACGAGAGAATGAGCGACGAGCACTACTAAGAGCGAAACTGAAAGCGCGTGATAGGGAACTCGCGAAGCAGCAGAACGGCTGGCTGTGGTGGCTACCAGGACGACCGAAAGTAGACGATAAGCCCCATACGCATGCCTCCGGCGGAGACGCAGAGAAGGCACATCACCATCGACCTTCGGCTATGGCAAGAGAGAACAAGCGCACTAGGAGTGGCAGTGTCCGGCGAGCTAGTAACTCAGCCGGATCATCACGAAGCCCAACGCCCCCGGTTGACTCGGAGGAAGGTGGACGTAGCAGGAGAGGCAGTATGACCTCTATTACCTCGGAAAAGAGGCGCAAGAAGCATCTTTCGACAGCCTCAAGATCGAAGAGGCCGGGCGTCGAGTCGCGGTCCGTCACTCCAGAATTCACCTCGCCACTTGCGAAAGAGAGCAATGTCGGTAGTAGCGAAGTTCCGTAGCGATAATCAAAAACCGGTTCTATAGATATTTACTACTCTACTAGCCAGCTGTCTGTGAGTACCTAAGCTTGGATCCGTGGCGCCCCTGTCCCTTTGAGATATGAAGCTGCCCGAGATTTCACCGGTGTTCTGCCCCGATGGGTGTTTATAGTACACCTGCCTTGATTCACATAGAACGATGAGAAATGGAACTCGAGGGAATGTTACGAGCCTAATCTATGAGCCTTTTCCCTGTAATAAGTCCACTGTATCGAGCATAATATTGAAAAAGCAGCTTTTTGGCCCGGGGCTATAAACCCTGCCCCAATAGAAGTAGCACTGGATGTTCCTTATTCGTCCCTACCATAATATTGAGTGGAGGTAGACGTAACTGCCTGTTTACACGATTACCTCCAGAGGCATCCAAGATCCAATATGGTAGTTGCAATGCCGCCATGTCATCCAGGGATAACCTTGAGAAATAGAAGGTATCATCCATGCAAATGCAGTCCTGGAGGTGATGACGGGATTACCTAGGAGCTAATATGCTGGGTAGGTACCATCCTAGGCTGATAGGCACCTAGCTTACAGGGCAGCCCCCGCCTCATCCCACCAGCCCACTAAGAATTTCACGCCTGCTGCCTGCCCTGGCCCTGGTGGTTTCCATTTTCCACCCTCAGCTAGGAAACATTACCTCATCAACCGCGTCCTTCCGCGCGCCGAGAATTTCACTGTCAACCACATTCATTCATCAGGGAAGCCTCAGCACTAGCCTCACCTCAGCTCCAAGCTGTCATCACTCAGGCTTCCCTCATAAATTCAATTGTCACTTCTCATCCACTAACCTAACCTTTCAATCCACTATTGAACCAGTTCCCATACAACAACAGTCTTACCACCCGTAGAACAGTGACCGATCGTCTCATTTTCGGAGATATTGATTCCACATCACTAGTTAACGCCGACTTCACAAAGCTCGGGGATGAGTAGCTGATCATAGAGACAATGGATTCTTCAAGCTTCTCTCGACATGGTACTATGCCAGCGGCACCTTACTGTGCGCGACCGCCTAGTCCTCCGTCCATCCTCATACCCGCTCCTAACCTGCGCTATGCGCTCGAGCATCTCAAGGTTGTACCTACGTACGAAAAGGTCGATCCGGCTTCGCTAAGTCCAGACGACCTCAAGATAATCACACAGAATTATAAAGAACAATTGGCGGCTGATTCAGCAGCCAACTGGACGTATGGGTGCCGCCATGTCGCCCAGCCCGTTCTCGACTTCCTCTACCTTGGTCCCTTGAGTGTCGCCCGAGACCGTAAGTGGCTGCGTGAGACCGGCATCACCATGCTGTTAGCCGCCCGAGACTCCATGATGGCCGGTATCCGCCTGATGGCCGTAGATGAGGTCGCTCAAGAACTGGGCATTCAGGCCGAGTATGTCGATGTCTCTGGATACAATGACTTGGTCCGTGCCTTTCCTGCCGGCGTCCGAGCCATCAACGACCACATGCTGAAGGTCTTCCGCGGACAAAGCATAGGCAACACAGAGGTGGAGGAGGGAAAGATGGCAATCCCCAACCGAAACTTCCGAAGAGGAAAGGTGCTGGTCTTCTGCGAGACCGGAAATGATCGTTCGGCCAGTGTCGTCGTCGCTTACCTCATGTCAGTTTTCGGCATGAGCATGATCGAGGCGTGCCAGTTCGTCCATTTCAGACGTTTTTGTGCCAGCTTGAGTGACGACCTCAGACATGTCCTCAAGACGTACGAGGATATTCTCTCTGCGCAACGTACCGTACATCGCCATGAGCTCAACAACAACTCAGAGCAGGACGGCCTCGACTCATTTAAGCCGAGAAAAGCGAAGCGAGGCATTGAGGAAACGATGGATGAGGACAAGGAAATGGGAGGAATTGATGATGCCACAGCACTGGATGAAGGTCGCTTCTTAGACCGCCCTGCATTCGTCCCCTTCATCGACATTAAGCATGACGTTGTTGGAGGACAATCAAGCCACTAGTAGTACTAGGTCAGTTGTATTCCAGGAGTTACGTGATCGGGTTTGATGGAGGCGTATAAACAGTGTTTCAGTTGAGGGTGGCAAATTGCATGCTTGACTTCATAGTTGAGCCACAACGGTCAGCAACGGCGTTCACAGGACGGCATATAATACCCCGACTCTGTTTCTTAGTCATTATTGTCACTTTTATAGATCAAGGCATAACGGCCCCTTCCTTACACATTAGGCTTGTTTACAGTGAGGTATCAGTCGCTTGTCGTACGAAAACAGCATGCAGTGTATAGGAAGCCTTCTCAACCGTAGCAATAATGCCGTTGCACTACTACCCTTAGGGATTCCAGCCTCCAACCCCGTATGACCTGAAAGTGCTACTGCATTATCCACAAGCAATCTAGACTCTCCGAGCGGAGCTATAGGGGTATATAGAGGGAAGCTGTCTTTACCCCCATGTGGCCACACACTTTTCCTCTCTTTTCTGACTTTTCACCTGAGCACTTGTTTCTCGGATACCCGTTCAGTTTCCTTCATGACTTACAATCAGGAAAGTAGGTTTACATCTCAGGTTTGGATTCACTTAGACATTTGCGGTTTGAGAATGGAATAATCAGGGCAACACTTCCCGTAGCAAGCTCACCCCCATGAGCATGAGGGCAAACCACCAGCAAGATAGCACATATTGTGAAGAAGGCTAAGACTTACTCTACGCATGGGAGAGTTATTCATGACTCCCTACGTTATATAATATCAACTAAGTTTCCCCCGTTTCTGACGCAAACCTCAGTACGTACAAGAGGTAGTTGTTTTGCCAACAGATTGGCTGGGATCTGTCAAAATTTAATTACACAAGCCATCCGTTGGAACTAGAAATCTCTATGTAACTTGGCCAACGTCCTCCTGAACTGAAAAATTTACCGCGCACCTCTACCTTTCCCCTTTCCCCTATATCCCTTACCCCCTGTTCCCACGTTGATAACGGCCAGGGATCAAGTTTTATAACAGCAACTTAACCTAAGGCAGTTCTAATGTTCTACGAAATATGGATCTAAAGGTCTTAATGATGCTGAATTAAATCTATCACAAGACAATTGATCTTAGCTTTTCTAACTGGCGTCGCTACATTTTATTATTCTAACAGCATCTCGTTATCATGGTGACGTGGAAAGTACTATCCAAGTGCCACCATGCGTAAAAAAGGGGTGTTTACCTGTATATAAAGAACAACTTCCACGTACATACCTACTCAGGTACAGAATGATCCAGACTCTCAAAATTTGAAGCAGGAGCAGAACGGGTCGAGGTTACTCCATGCCCTAGCAACGGTTCCCATGTGCAGGGACCATGGCTCACCGGTGTTGAGCGCACTGTGGTTGTTGCCTGAGGTCCGCGAAGATGTGCTCGACGCGACGCGTCAACAGCTGCAATGGCAGGTAGTCAGTTAGGTAGGTTGGTTGTTTATGGTGGTTACCTAGGTTTCTGACAGTGTCGATTCGCAACCCTCTCATACCTACAGTACGTACTTACTAGAGTTGTGCCCTTTCACAATCTAAGCCAGAGTAAATTTTTTTTTTCCTGTCTCCGTCTTCTTAAATTTACCACCCGTCTCTGACCATTATCTCCCGCACATCTTCGAGCCACAGATAGCTACGCAGGTGCGAAATAAGTTCACCATTCACAAGACCACGTCAACCTTATCCATTCGACCATCGGCGTCTACGTCGCCCTCCTCGTCCACAGCAATGGACAAGGTATGTGTTGAAATGTGCCTTTCAACTGATCAGTTAGACATTCTAACATCACTAGGATGACAATTCGCAAGGCTTCGGCCACGCGGTTGGCTCCAGGGCCAGACAAAACGAGGTGAGACCTGCTCATTACTGGCTTTCGACCCCAATTAACAACGTCTTTCCAACAGAATGCCACCATTAACCATCCAAGGGCCCAAGGCCGCATCGATGAGGCCGGAAAATTCCGGTGCCATTGTGGGGCACGACCGATCACGAACGAATTCCATCACATTTCGACTCACCTTTCTATCAAGCATAATCGCAACTCTTCTCGCGTGAAGAAAGCGACTCGAGATCCCCGAATTTGCGGAACTTGTAATAAACGCTGTAATAGCTTTACGAGCTTCGTCTCCCACATTCGAAGTGCCCACGGATTTCGTGGATCGACGAACGAGATGTGGAGGGATTGGCAGAGTACTGACGAGAGTGCTCCCATCCGCGTCCGAGTTGGCTAAGGTTTGCCTTGTTTTGGGGGGTTTAAGAGGTGATAGTCGCCTTGCGTTTCTTATTGCCGCGAAGAGGTTTCGGGCTACTTGATAACTTCATAGACGCCGAAACACGATGAATTCTTCCACTAGGAAGATATACCCCCAACCTATAAGTATAACCGCGAACGTATATTTGAGAACACATTAATGTGACCGTAACCGAGAGTAATAACATCTCAGATCTTAGACATTTCTAAATTGAGCGTAGCCAAGGCGGGAAAAAGGGAGGAAGCATCAGGAATAATAGATGCTGTCACGGGGGCCGACCATACTGGAAGGTAAGAGCAACATTGTTCCGCAAGGAACTATGAAACTATCTAGGGGGAGGACTCCTCCGTACATATGGTACGGCGCTTTTTGTCCTGCTGTCTCAGATCCCGTAGGAATAACTCCTGACAGATGCTATATAATAAGCGTGGTAAACGTATATGACACAGATATCAGGGGCTACTAATCACGAACAGGTTATTATATACGCTATACCTCAAACTCCTAACGGGCTGTTTCATTATGGAGACATCTAGTTCTGTTACAGCTGTAAATCCTCCACAGGATAAAGACTCTTGCTACTTTTCTGGCATGAAACATTGGCGCCTGGGCTGTTATAGCACCTTGAACACGATACCTCACAATTCGGACTCGTCTCGAATGAAGGAACCGGCCAAATATTGCTTAGTTGTGGACGTTACGGAGATCTTTACGCCAGCTTTACTAGATTCGTAGGCTGTGTCCGAACTGCTTAGGCCATCTCTGGAACCACTGCCCAAATGTGGGAGGCGTTGTAGGAGGAGAACGAGGGAGACCACGTGAATGTTGAAGTCAAGCGATCGAAGTCGAGATTAGGATGGAGAGCTGAGGGAAGCCGATTTGGTGTCTCGGTATGTTCTACCCAGCAGAAGCCGTACGCTAAATGACTTCATAGGTGTCAAGTAATGACGAATGCTTTTCGACGAAAAGTCCCGCCTCTTGAAAAGACAACTAAATACGGTTTGACCGAGTTCCCTTTTCTTCCAGCCTCAGGGCAAAAACAGCGAACATACCTAGGTATATTTAGGGGCAAATTAACGTTCGAAGCGTAATTCTATATCGAATGTAGTGTGAGGGAACAAGGGAGACAGGACCGGAAGTCGAAGGTATTATATAATGGCTCAGCTACTGTATGGCCATACTAACCAGGGATTACTAGCAACTTTCTCCTTATTATATACACTATAACCTAAACTCCAAGCTGGCTCCTGTTTCTCCATGACAACATCGAAATATCCTGCAGCCACCTGTTTACTAAGGGACGTCAGTGTCAGGAGTTATCCCCACGGGATATGAGACAGTAGGACAAAGAGCTCTGTACCATATGTACGGAAGAGTCCTCCCTAGATAGGTTCATAGTTCCTTGCGGAACAATGTTGCTTCTCCCATCCTTCTTGGTCGGCCTCGTGACAGTCAGCTCTTTTTACTCCCTAGCCTATAATATCGCTTTCTGGGTTACCATAGTGTGTTATGTTGCAAGCGGATGTGCCCATCTTTAGGTGGTTTGTATCCAGGTACTCTTTTCGCTGCCCTAGGTGAATAATTTGGCAGTCACCTGGGGGACGGGGATGGCGGGTGCACGCAATTCAGACCGTGCACAAGTTACATGAACTCGGGAGAGGTCGACGCACAGAAACAGATCCATATAAATACGTAGATACCTTCCAGGCCTGTCATCAATTGAAGTCTTTTTCTCTGTCTCAAATCCCTTTCTCACGAGTTTTCAAACACCACCCACAAGACCTCTAAAAATTCATCCAAAGGTAATGGCAAATGAAACCCCCTCCCCCCCTCCTCTTTTGAAAATAATAGTATTAACTTGCCGAATGATAGTACAACACGAGAGTACGCGTCCAGAAAAAAACCGTTGTCGTCAATCACAGTGTCGTTCTTTAACAGCGACAAGGTATGTACTGAAAGTCCTTCCGCGGTTAAGAATCAAGTACCTATGCTAACGATATCAAGATCAATTCCCGACAATGAGTCCTAGACAGGCCACATTCAGACAGCTATGGGGCCACCTGACCCCGAAGAACCAAAGAGTCGTCCTGCAGCCATACAGTCAGGCAGTTATCAACCAGCTGAACGCAGAGATCGATAATCATAGTACAGAAACCCGATGATGAGGACATGGAGGTCGATAGTCGGGACACAGAAGGCAATTGCCAGGACATCGACACGGGTTACCAGAATACAGACAGCGATGATCAGGACATAGAGAGCGACGACCAGGATACAGTGACTGATTACCAGGATATCGAGATCGATGATCGGGATACAGTGATCAATGATCTGAAGGCGTGAGTCGCCGACTTGCAGGCTCAGATCGATGACTTGAAAGCACACATTGCTTCTCGGGGTGTCGAGGTCGATAACCAGGAAGCGGAGGTCGATACCGAGGATGAGGAGATCGATGCTCAAAGTGCCGAAATCAATGACCAAACGGGAGATGACGGATGCAGATGAGGTAAGCTGGGTCACTTATTAGTTTTTTTTCTTTTGCTAATGACTGTTCTACAGACTGCGGTTGGACAAATCAATCACCCGAGGGCAAGAGGCTGTATTGACCACGAGGGTCAGATTCCGTTGTGAATGCGGCGCGAGGCCCATCACCAATGCGACACACAACATCTCGTCGCATCTGTCAACACAACATAATCCTGGTTCAAGTCGTGCCAGGAAGGCTACGAACGATCCACGAGTCTGCAGCCTTTGTCAGAAGACATGCAACAAGTTCGTAGCTTTCGAGGCTCATTTACGACGAACACATGGCTTCAGAGGGTCCACGGGGACAATGTGGGCCCAGTGGCAGTCTACTAACAAGGGAGATATCATCAACGTCCCTTGAAGCTTGATGACATGCCCGTCAATGGGAATTTGTTAGATAGTTAATACATCGTCGTCCTTTCGGCCTGAAAACACTCTCGAGAATAGCGTTAACGAGTTATCCATCTTGCCCTAATTCTCCGTAGTGAAGATACATGCCGCCTTAATGTAATGAATCTCTTATATGTATGCTGCCATCCATCGATAGGTACTGTAGGCTTAGAGCTCCTTGAAGAATGTTAGAACGTCGTTTGTTGGCCACGTGACGTATGGTTGAATGATCAAGAAAAAGGGGTTGTTGAGACAAGAGAGATAAGGGGGAGTCAGATGACCATTGGACTACGAGTCACGTGATACCCCTGGAAGGCGTTTGCTTGGAAGACAATTCGTTTGTAGGAATAAACAGGGTCACTTAACCTCTTCAATTGGGCATTATCTAATTCATGTGATCAGTGTTAATTCATTCGGACACCGTCTTCCTCTGTAGACGACCACTTGATAGCCTTTTTTCTTTTCCTTTTTCTTTTTTTTTTTTTTTTTCTTTTTTTTTTTTTTTTTTTTTTTGGTTTTTTTGTTTTTTTTTTTTGGGGGGGGGGGGGGGGGGGTAATTAATGCTTTAATGCCGCAAAACAGGGTGATTGATTTTTTGTTTAATAGGACAAATAATAA